>BJCM01229118.1:0-13765 GCA_018326385.1 Flaveria bidentis
GGTTTAGGTGTTTGAACTCTCTTACAGTCGGGTTTGAAGAAGTCTTGCCCGAAGAGTTGTCAAGGTGAGTTCTAGAACCCCTCTTTTACTGGTTTTCGACTGATTTGGGGCTGGAAATGTATGTATGTATGTTTTATCAAAGTGGGGTTTCACACCCGTATGTATAATTGAATGCATTTGTGGGTGGATGTGATTTTGGGTTCATTTGATGCTTTAGTCGTAAATGTGCATGTTTTAAGATGCTAGAATGTTAGATCTAAGCTTGAACCTTGTTGCAATGGAGTTCGGAAGTTTTTGGGTATGATAGTGTAATGACTCTGCTCACACGCCTAGAACAGGCCCCTGCGCCCAACAGATTAAGATGAGTGTTCCCAACAGATTAAGATGAGTGTTCCCAACAGATTAAGATGAGTGTTCCCAACGGATTAAGATAAGTGTTCCCAACAGATTAAGCTAAATGTTCCCACACGCCTAAGACTCCAAGTGTCTGAAAATACCTTCGGAAGACTTGAGTGGTCTCAAGTGACCGGAAATGCCTTCGGAAGATGTAGGTGATCTCGAGTGTCTGAAAATACCTTCGGAAGGTTTAAGTGGTCTCATGCGACTGGAATTACCTTCGGAAGACTTGAGTGGTCTCAAGTGACCGGAAATGCCTTCGGAAGATGTAGGTGATCTCGAGAGTCTGAAAATACCTTCGGAAGGTTTAAGTGGTCTCATGCGACTGGAATTACCTTCGGAAGACTTGAGTGGTCTCGCGTGACTGAAATGCCTTCGGAAGATCTAAGGGATCTCATGCGACTGGAAATGTCTTCGGAAGATCTAAGTGATCTCATGCGCCTGATAGGCTCACGCGCCCTAACGTCTGAAGTCAACAGCTGAAGGCAATAGCTGAAGACAACAGCTGAAGACAACAGCTGAAGTCAACAGCTGAAGGCAACAACTGAAGACAACAGCTCAAGACAACAGCTGAAGGCAACAACTGAAGACAACAGCTGAAGACAACAGCTGAAGACAACAGCTGAAGACAACAACTGAAGGCAACAGCTGAAGACTTAGTCTGAAAACAGCTGAAGACAACAGAGGTTGTCACAACAGCTGTTCTCTGGACAGTTCATAAGTCTCGTACGCCTGCATAGTTGAAAATGCCTAACACTTAGAATTACTTCAGAATCTTCGTGGGAGTTCGTGCAGTAGGTTTTGACTATTGTTGACCAGGATTTAATAAGTCTCATTTTGCATGTTTATGCATGGTTGTTTTCTACAGCCCTTACCATTATTATTATGATTGTTATTACTGGTATTGTTAATATTATTATTATTATTGTTATTAATAATATTACCATTATATGACTTTACGTGGTGTGTTTACGATTATAAACGTAAAGTATTATCATTAATAAGTGGAAGACTAATGATGAAGAAAAGTGGAACGCAAATGATAATGAAAGTCTTGCAAGCAAATGTATGGAGGTGCACGGCCTTGTTGTCGGTTAGCTCAACTGTGATGCGGGTTCGCTACCCCGAAGGATGCACACAGGGTCAATCGTTGATTGGCAAAGGAAGTAAGCAACCTTGTTGTTGCAAAAGATACGGTTAACAGGCAATCCTTGAGATTGCCAATGGGGTGAGCAACCTTGCTGTTGCAAAAGACTCGGTTAACATGCAATCCGTGAGATTGCCAAAGGGGGTGAGCAACCTCGTTGTTGCAAAAGACTCGGTTATTATGCAATCCTGGAGATTGCCAAGGAGGTGAGTGGCCCTGTTGCCGCAAAAAGCCTCGAGAAAGATAATGATAAAAATAAAATGAAGAACGAATGAAAGATAAATAAAGCTATACCTTGTTGTATGTATGATGTATGTTCATGTAATGAAGAATAAAGGAAAGGATTTTAATGAAAAGAGTATTTTCTTATTTATAAACTACTCAAGGTACTTGAATGCTTTTAAAACTAGAACTCACTCAGCAACGCTGACTTTTATACATTTCCAGTTGGCAGGTAATTTGTTGCTGAGAATGGCACGTGGGGAGAGCTACTCGGCAGGGCAAGACTGACATCCATTCTTAATAGAAACCACTGTTGTGTTGTAATGCAGTTAAACTGTTCTTTGTAAACTGATTAAACCAAGGTGTATTGCCTAACAACAGTGCTTAAAATGAGATGAATGGCTTTGTTAAAGTTTAATTCCGCTGCTTAAATTGGTACGCTTGTAATGTTTTATATAATCACCATGGTAAATGACCAAATGTGAGGTCTCCGGAAACGGGGCCTTACAAGAACAAATCTTGAAGCAATCTTTGAAGAAGACTTCAACATAATTTCAAAACCATTTTTTGCTTGACATTTTAAAAGAGATAATGGTACCGTCCGTTCACCACCATATAAGGAAATCAAAGAAACAAGCTTTAAAGCTGTTTCAAAGGAAGACCCATGAAGAAAAGCTTCTAGAAACGATTCGACGGTTGCTAAATGATCAATTCGTAGAACTTTTCCATCTTTTGTTACTAAACATAGTAACTCCTTGATAGTTACACAACTTAATAACCACCCTACAAGAGGACCTAAAGAAGGTGCAAACTTATAATCCCAACATGCCCATGAAGTCAAATCTACCAGCATTGGAGCCATAAGTAACAATTCAATTGCATCATTTGTGCAAACACAAGTATCCGAGACAACCTTTTCTACCCTGAAATCAGTTAACGTTGAGGAAAATAAAACAATATTTGAGTTCATATTATCGCCATTCTTGCTCATATCAATCAAAATATCTGCTGTAAAATCATCTTCTAGTATTGCAAGACCAGCAGAAGGAAATTGCATTCTTAATAACTCGGACACCATTAACTTGCTTAAGGTTTCATTTTCCCCTAAGCTATTAGCAGCTTGTGATAATAATTCACGCAGATAATGTTGACTCATGCAAACTTTAACCAACGGCTTCTCAGGTTTTTCAACAACTGTGAAGCATTTTTGCCATGAAGTAGGTAGTAGAGAAATAAGTTCTGCTAATAACGGGAAAATATCTCCAAAACCAAGAGTTTCAATGTTATTAACAGAAAAATGTCGAGTTAAAGAACATTCTAGCTTGCAGATCTCCCTTAGAAAGGTCATTTGCTTTTTGGATAAGAAGTTGTATTGTCTAAAACATCATCATGAGACACAAAATATGCCTTGACATATTTCAGAACGTCTTCAAAAGCAAATCCTGTGAAGTAAACATAACAAAAGTAAACTTAATATTTATAATAATCAGATGACATTCTGAAAACAAAAAGAAAGATCCATCATATGTGGCTAAATTGAGACACCAGTTTGTGTTTCTCTAATAACATTAAAAAAAATACAGCACACAATTATTAAATGGTAATAACTGTGACTTGATAAAGATGACGCACGAGTGTTTAAAGTCGGAGCTTGTTTGGTCATTTAACCTCTCTTTCAAAAACCAGTGTCCTTATCAATAAACCATAGCCCCATAAAGAATATTAATAGCAAAACCACACAATCCTGTTCAGTTGTACCAAAGGCTCAAAACTGATTATAATCAGTTTATACTCAAACTTAAACATCCCATTTGAAACCAAAAAATAAAAATAAATAACGAAATAGACCTCATAAGGGACAAGAATATTGCGAATAGATAGCAAACAAGGCGTTTAATTACCAACATTACTCTCCAAAACATGCTTATCAGCAACTAATGTATTCTTTTCAGTTGGCATGAAATATGTGTTAACATCAGCAGCACATGTATTTACTGCTACCTCTTCGCTAATTGCTTGAGAAAAAGAACTCACGCGGTCCCACAAACCAAACTTTATAGATGCAATCTGTAATAAAATAAAAGATACTTGTATTCAAAAAATGCTAATTAAAGCAGTAATCATAAATTAAGACTTTAAGTAAAGCATTGACATGAATAACTGTAAGAAAAAAACCATAGTTAACTTACAGCAACATTTAGCAATCCAACATGTGGATATGAATTAATCATTGCATTTAGAGCTTTAGTTTTCTTCTTTGGCTTCATTTGACGATTATAAAAATCAAGCATCCTGCCAAATATCTACAAGCAAGCAATACCAGTTAGCACACAATAACATGATGAAGATGTCAATGCAAAGATTTCACTGAAACAAAAAGAAAATAATACGTGAGAGTGAAAATAACTCATCACGTATCAGGAATTGCCACGTATGGACTAGTTAAAATAGAAGATATAGTGCTGATCAGTAAATAAATTAAGCAATTTACTTTGACAAAAAAAACTAAAACAGACCGAAGAATCGAAGGTAGCGATCAAGCTACTCAACTTTCGGGATGGAGCCAGAGAAAGGAGGAAACAAAAAGAGTTCTTTGTTCATAGATGTGGCATTCTTTAATTAAGATCATAAAAAGCGAAAAGTGAAAGAGATATATATTTAAAAAATTATTAAAAGTCTATTAAGTTTTGTATGTCTCTGTAATCTTGATGAACTCATATACAATGTAAAATCATAAAGAGCTATGACATACCTCAACTACATTCTCTCCTTTGTCACATGGGTCTTTCCATACCTTAATGAACCTCCATGTATGCCCATCAATTGCATTATCGTCTATAAATCCTGTTTCCACATCAACGCTTTGAAACTCTGGTTTAAACTTGATCCCAATCATCCATAATCTGGGTGTTTTATGAATTGTGTATTTCGTGCAAAATTTAATTTCAGATATTTTAACTTTACATCCTTGTTCCCCTTCAAGTGGAGCAACACAATCATTGCATCTTTCATTTTCAGAATCCAGCCAAACTTGTGGCGTATGTGCAGCTGCTGAAGTGTCAGATGCAGTTATATTTTGTGATGAAAAAGTGCTAGAATCTGGTACATCGTTAGTTTTATCGTTTTCGTCATTTTCATCATCTTTTACAGCATTTAAATCGTCCTCGTTGCCACCAAGAATCGACTTTACATTTAATCCTTCAGTAATCTTCTTTAAAATAGTGCCTTCAGATTGCCTTCCACGAATGATATATCCAATGTGCATACTATAAGTGTACATGAGGAGAAAAAAACAATAAATGCATATCTTTGAATATAAATAACATCATAGTAGTCTGCACAAGTTAAGAAAAATAAGACGCTTAAGAGTCACACACAAAGAAGTAGCAAATTGGCAAGTGAAATAATTACAATACAAACTAATCTATCATATAAGATATACGCTAATTTTATAAAAATTAGTTGGCGTTGTATATTACGTGATGATATTTATGTAGTTATCATTGATAAAACCGCATTCACTATTAAATCAAATCACTTTTAAATAAACCAGTGACCATGCAAATTAAAGAACTATAAAATACGTACCCAAGACTTTGAATTCGTATGCATAAATTTACTCGGCTTATTTTCCTTGTCTTTGCTACAAAATCCAACAAGTCATCAACCGTTGTTTTTCTTTTTACGCGAGGGAGTATGCTGAGATAAGCAACAATTTGTTCACTTGTAATTTTGCAGATTTCTGTAACTTCAGGTCCTATAGAAAAATAATGTACAACTAATGGATGCTTCAAAATAGGTCCTAGTTCAAGTTCTTCAAAGCTCTTAAGTCCTTCACTTTCACAGATTGCCATCTCCAAGTCATATAATGATGTGATCTTTTGAACTCCAACAAAGCAATGAATAAATGAGTTGACCTACAAGAACCAAGACATTTGACCATTATAAACAAAACCTTATATTTTATAAAAACATACATGATTGATGAAGTGATTAACCAGCTTCAAAACACTAATAACTGTTTAGATATAACCAACATATCTCGTTGTTGAATCATTCTTGTTTTTTTCTCTATTGTCTCTTATTTCCGGATATGTCCTCGGTTTTAATTAATAAGCTAACAATAAACCCACTACCACACCTCCATGCATTCATGAATCATAATAAGACCAGTGATTAACAACAGTATATTTATATATTTAAAGTGTTCCTTTTTACTAACCATGGATACTAAACTTGACATGTCATTTTTTGGACTTCTAGGTTCAACGGGAGTGGCCTTTCTATCCTCCAGAATAAAGCAGATTTCTCCATCCTAGCCTCCTCATACCCTACCTAAAACTCTGCTATGAGTGGGATTTTACGAGGTACGACCAGCTACTATATTTCCTTCGCATATTATATCCGAAATCTAGTAAATACAAAAGGTTAAATGTCCCTTGTTAGAGCTATACAAGATAGTCTATGTCATCAACACAGTCAAAGTCAACAAAAGTCAACGTCAGGGTCAAAGTCAACGCAAAAATCAAACCCGACACGATTGAGACGAAGTATCGAGACGAGACGTTGAAGATTTAAATGACTAGAAGTTTTATTGTAATAAATATATTTTGTGTCAACAAAATATATTTGAATATGTTTTAGTCATTTTTATGTTTTATATGTAATTTCCCTTAATTAGCCTAAGTCTAGGGGGTTAAGTGCAATTAATGAATATTAATCTAGACTATAAATACGTTAATTGTAATTAGGTTTTGGTTAATGGTTGAATGACCAATTGATTGAGGGATTACTTGTAAACATATCATTTGCAATCTAATTGAAGATCAAAGGGAATTTTATTGTGTTTATCATATTTTGATCTATAATCTTCATGATTTGATTCAAATGTGATTATTTGGGGTTAAAATCCCTTAAACCGAAAGACTTTAAAAGTTTTAAGGATCTAAAAGCATTTTATTTGATGCAACTGTCATAACAATGTGGAATGAGGGTGCTTGTTTATAAACATTTTCTTTGATTTAGCATCACTTTCTTCCTACAATGTGTGATGACTATCTTTTTTAATACTCTTTGAAGTTAACATTTTTATTTACCGTTATGAAATGACAATTTATTGAGTTATTAGAATAAATAGTTATACTTTCTTTGCTTTTTAAAGGCGTGTGCCCGGACTAGTTTGAGCAATACCCCCCAACCCACACACCCACTCAATAGCCGGCCACAAAAAATATATACATATACCAATTATTTTTGGCAAGTTTTAATTTCTTGAAACTTCACCAATAAAATAAAAAAGATCTCTTAAAGTATATTATGGTTTTTTAAACGATTCCAAAATTTATAAACTTAAAAAAAAAGTTAATTTTCATGTGTTGCTTTAAATATATATATAAAGAGTATCAAATTCGATTAAATGCTTAAATTATTTTTTATCTAAATTGTTATATGCTTTTCGTGATCATGATCACCTCAAAAATCTTATTTTAGCTCTTATTTACTCGAAACAAAAATTCAGATGCCCGGTTACATTTAAGCATCAAAAGACCTTGGTGGAAAAATAAAACATGGGTCCCCCATATGACAACCTTACAGTTGCCTCAAAGAGTCAAAGTCTGAACTTTAAAGCTAGAAGCCAATAATAAGGGTTTAAAGGTTTAACCACTGAGATCATATTTCTCAATGTCCTGTTATCATTTTTTTTATAAAAGGACCTATAATTATAAATCTAACAAGGCGTATAATTCTATTATCATATTTCTGCATATATCCTATTATCATTTTTTATAACACCTCGTACCACAGTAGTATAGCCTTGTACACGTTGTATACAGAAGTCGTATAGCCCTGTATAAGGCTTATAACACCGTAACCCATTTGACAACCTTTTAATTTTCACTCGTATTTGGTGTGATTCAGTGTGAAATTTTGTTATATGCATTGTATAGTCCTATATGCGTCAATTAGTCCTATATGTGTCGATTAAATGTTGTATAGAACCCTACAAAGCGTATAGCGAATACTGAATTTCAGTGTAAACGACCCTGCGGCTATACTAGGTGTATAAAGATGTGTGTTTTAGTATAGGTAGCTATAAATTCTGATCAACAATTAAACAAACTTCAAGTATACTTGATCAACATCGCATGTTGTCAGTTGAAAATATAAAAAACTTACTAAAAAGTAAGGAAAAAAAAACTTAAAAAAAGCTGATCATCAATCTTCACAAACTTTACCTTTGCTTCAGTGAGCATGATACGATTGAGTGTAGGAACATTCTGCATATAAAACCCTAACGATTCAAGCGAAGCAGCTTTCAATATCACCAACGCCGATTTCGACACGCTCCACGCCGATACGGTTTCGTCGGCGGTGAGAACATCGGAGTGAGCTTTCGCCACCGCACCGTCGATCACCGCCATAGATTTCCCGGTGGCTGACGATTCCGCATTACGGCTGCTGCCGCCGTACCATTTCCGGCGATTGTATCCGTACATGCTGTAAGTTCGCCGGAGATTTGAACGACGATTTGTTCGTTGATTGAAGTTGAAACTTGAAAACTAACTACAAATGGTCGTCTTTTGGTCTTCTTCTAAAGGGGGGAAAAGTTAACAATAAATCAATAATATTATTATTTGAGGGTTGGTGGGACCGACACTTTTGTACTACTGCAATCGGATTGTGCCACGTGGATTTTCATCATTTTTCTCTAATTTATAAGTGTCAATTTGTAAGATTGTTACAGTTTTGGTACTAAAGTATTTGGATGTGTCAAAACGCATATCCAAAGTTGTAATTTTCATAATTTAGCCTGCAACCTACTAACGTTATCTAAGAAAAGGGTTGTTTATGACTTTATGTGTTTTAGAGTTTGCTTAGTGGTGAAGAGTTGTGGCCTTTTGTTACTTAATGTGGAAGAATTCTGTTGTTTATATGTATGCTCCTTTCACACTTTTTGTTCTTAACAAAAATATAGCTTTTTATTTTATATTTAAACCTTGATTTGCGACGGGCGTAAAAACTGCTAACAAACTAACATGAAAGCATTGTTGTGAATACGAACGCTCAGTGAATCCTTTGATAACACATTAAATTTTATATAGAAATAAGAAAACGTAAACGTTGTTGATAACATTACATATTTTTTTTTAAAATGTAATCCTACGTTGTGGCGTGACGTAAAGTGTCACATTTTAAGTCGATCATAGTAACACATAATTAAAATCTTTTGTGTTGAAATAACTTAAATTTATTATAAGAACAATTGTTCTTCATTTGTTGACAAGGCAGCTAAGTATGAGAAAAAGAAAATATAGTTGGTTACCATGATGTTTGAACTTCGGTTGTATATGTAGAGGAAGAAAGAGTTCATCACTAAATCGAATAATTATTTTGTTTCTATATACTCTTTCCATATATAAATATAGAACATTTGTAATATAGCGCGATATTATATTAGTCCTAAACGTGTATAAATAAAATATCAAATAGTTCAATATACAATGAATTTTCCAATAACCCATACTAAAATGAATTAGTTTTCGCTTGTGTTTTCTATTTTAACATTCTGTTTTATTTTGTCTATCAAAAATAGACATATCGTTCACGGTCCAAAATAAGTTATGTCTTGTTATCAAATCTTTTTTTATTATGAGAAACAAAACAAATCAATATGGTTTGTCTCTAGCTAAGAAAAAGATGTGCCAACCGTGAATAAGAAATAGATGCACTAGAACTTAAAATCTTGTTTGATTAATATAACTAGTATTGTCTATCAGCGCGCGTGATGAACAAACTTAAACAACTTCAAACATAATAATCATCACATCCGGGCTCAGAATTGGTGTTCAGTTGCTATTAAAATAGCAACCAACAACACTCCAGTTCTATCATCACTGCCTTTAGATAGCTTTAGATTTGTTTTGTTAACCGGTTGAGGCTGCAAACTGGGAATCCACCTTGCCTCAATCGACCCCACCATGCCAAGGTGCGAATTTAGTTCTTAATCGTCACAACCTTCTCGGCATTCAATAAACCTATTACTTTGAAATAGCCAACAATAAAAAAACCATTGTGGATTTCAAACCATTTCTGAAACTTTAAAACAAATTAACATAATATAACTTCTCTAAACAAAATGTAACCTCATCAGAGACACCATCGTTTGAAAACACCACCAATGTTTTGCAATAACCTAACACATTTAACAAACAATAGGCTCAGATCTGTAACACAATTGTCTGCAACGGAGGTTGTAACTTTAGAAGATAACATGCTCCATCCAATTCTGTCATGCCAAATTGAGTATTTAGATTTTGATCATCATAGCCATTTCAACATATGCAAAGAACCAATTACCTTACAGAGCTATTTGAAATCACAGGCGGAGAAAACAAATAGTCCCCTCACATCCTCATTGAAGGGAAATAATTGCATCGGGTACGGCATCGAATCATAAAATAACATCTATATGACCAGACATAGGGGTAGCGGCCAAGAGGCTTGCCAGACTACCAAAGGATTCGACCGCTAGTAGGGCCCCCGTCGGATACGCCACCACCTACTTTCATGGACACACCGCTATTGGGAGCGCACCGGACATCACCGATTGTGCAATAAAAACCCTAAAAGATTCCATCAACAGTGGTGGTCTCCGGTTAGATCTGGTGTTCACAACGGCGAAACATACCAAAGAAAGATCCACCGGAAACCATGGTTATCACTCAACCATAAGGCGGCGATTGAAGTGTCGGTAAACCACAATCGGTGAATCGGCATGGAAAACATCGACCAAACCCGAGGGCACACATGCATAGGAAAAGAACTGAATATCAGTCACCAGCCAAATCGCTGGAGATCAACTACGACAACCGTAGGCGATTCCTGCGAAAAGAAGGTAACCGGTTGGGGTTGGGGAGAAAAACCCCACACGTAAGACAAAAAATAATTGTTCAATCTGTTACCAACTAATACAAAGGTGAATTCACTGGAGTTAATTTTGAATTTGAAGATTTTGTACAAAAACCTGTTTGGTTGTAATTGAAATTGAATTTATTTTTACATTTATTTGAATTAACTTTCATTTCACTTACTCGTGAAATGTTTAACAATCTTAATGAATGTTCAAAATAACATTGAAGTATTATCAACCAAACATCTTGTCAATTTTAACAAGATTAATTTCAATTTCAATTTCAGTTCATTTATAAGCAAAATCAAACAACCTTTAGGTAGCGTTTGGTTGGAAGGAATGTAATAAAATAGAATGTAATAGAATGGATAAACTATTATAATTTTCAAGTAAATTATATTATAATATGTAATGAAATGTAAAACTCAAAAGAATGTTTCACATTAAATTCTCTCTCCAGGTGGAAGTATTTTGAAATCACACAACTAAGGGAATTTAAGGTGAAACATTGCATTGGGTTTTACATTTTATTATTTACTCAAATATAACTTATTTGAAAATTATACTAGTTTCTTAATTCCATTACATTCTATCCAACCAAACGTTCCCTTAGTGGTTTGCATTTTCGCTTGTTCATTGGACTTGACATTGTTTATATTCCTATTTTGTTAGTAACGTCTCGTATATGTAAACCATCATTGTTTTTACTGTTTTTATTTAAAAAACCAACCATTTCCAGGAAGATATCATCAAACGTTTTGGGTGCTAAGTTTAGATTTTTTTACATCACCATAGTCTCATTGTCTAAGAAGCATAAATAATTTTATTTAAATATTAATTATTACAATTACAATTTGTTGTCTGGTCTAATAATATGAAGAACGAGGAATAAAACTTAGGGGTTGTTTGATTACACTTACTCAGTAAGATTTGACTGAGTCAGAAGCTGACCCAGTTAGAAGTTTTGACTGAGTCTGCATCTGACTGAAACTTGATTGTTTGATTTAGTATCTGACAAACTCCGCTGAATAATAAAAACTATATAATTTAATTTATATATTTCTAAAATTCATACATTGTTAAAAATTAAAAAAAAAACCAAAAAAATTATATATTTAGCTTCTTGTTTTATACAAGGTTTTTGAATGATAAAAATATATAATTTAATTTATATATTTCTCACATCCACTATTCCACTCCCAACATCATTTGTATCTACTACACACTCCCACACCACCATTAACACACATTCATCTTCTTCACACACCTTCATCTCATAATCATCATCACCACCACCACCACCATTCAAGCTCAAGCTCAAGCTCTCCTCTAATCAACCCACCTTCGCACCTCCCCAATCCCCCCCCTCCGCCGCCACAACCACCGCCAAACGGACCCACCGTCGTAATGTCCACCATCACCCCCAAACACGGAAAAGACCCCAAGGTGGGGGGATGTGCCAAGGGGTCGAGCAAAATGGGGGATCTGCCAAGGGGGTCGCCAAGGTGGGGATTTGTCAAGGGGGTCGCGAAGGGGAGACGGTCAGCTGGAGGTTGTGGGTGGTCATGCAGGTTGTGGGTGGTGGCACAGTTAGAGGTTGTGGCCGGTCAGCTTGGGTCATACTATTAAAATTTTCGGTCTGGGTCGGCTAATATGGACCTGGACAGCTGCAACGGATCGCCCATCAAACAAGCTGACCCGCTTACCGAGTCACCCGAAATCAAACACAGCCTTAGTGGCTTTAAGGTCACATGTGTTCTTGTTAAAAAAATCTTAATTCTTAAACATTTAATTTAGTATTTATTTAAGACGTAAAATTATAGGTCTTCTTAATAATAAATTAAAATAACATAATATTCTTATTGTAATAAAAAAGTAACTAAGGGTCCACGTGGTAGCACAACATTTCTCATCATTAAAATATTTACGATTCTCTCTCTTATTAAATATAATAAACTTCGCTTTTACTCCCCTGTGGTTTGATTAAAATGATGGTTTTTATCAAAAGAATTCAAAATTTTGAATTTGCTATTTATCGTTTGCGCTCTGTCTTAGTTTACTCCAACCTAGTAATACTATTATTTAATTGTGTTAATTACAAGGGTACATTAGTCACTTTACTAGTAGGGGTTAAAAATTAAAAATTGCAAATTACTTGAACTTTCTCTTTTTTAAGAAAAAAATAAAAATAACATAAAAATAACTTAAATAGTTCGTGTTTCTCTCTCTATATTCTCTCTCCCGCTTCTCTAAACAAGAAACCCTAATCAAAGAGCTCTCAACCAACCACCACAACACCACCACGGGCACCACCACACGGGTAAGTCGATAACCACCAACTGTTTGCATTAGAGGCCTAGTAACATCTTCTTTGCAATGGTGATGTGTTATTCAAGGTGCAACAACAATAAGTGAGGTGGTGCAATGGAGGTGGCAATGGGTGTCTTGATGGTGCAACAGTAGGCGTGGTGACTGATTTTCTGGCATGAGAGTAGCAAAACGGGCGAGGTTCTAGTGTAAGAGTGTGACACCCGGCAATTTCAGGTCAATACCCGACCTTGACTTAGTTATAATTACACCTATAATACTTGATTTTCAATTTAATTCCAATTATTGAAGTCGTTTTATACATTGCAAAATTTCATGCATTACATTTCATGCATCGGTGATTCTACGTAATTGTCATTTTTACATGCGATACAACCGACACACACACCAACGTTGGTGATAAGTTATGTATGTGTACTAATAAATACTTTAAGGTGTTTTAAAGTATTTTAGATTCCATTTTTTCAAAGCATTTTAGATTCCAAATTAAATATATTGGAAAAGCTTAAATTTATAAATAAATCTAATCGCATAAACTAATATTTTACACGGAATGAATCTTTTTAACGCAACTACTGTAGGATTCTTTATGCCCAAGACACATAGAATATTGATGCGGTTAGTACGTTGTGATCCAAGTCGGGTTATACCCAATAACAAGCTTAGCAAACACCAATTGGTATTTAATTGATGATATGATCATTCAATCAAATATCTACACCAATTTAAAAAATGGGTTTTCTAAATAAGTTGCATATGTG
>BJCM01229167.1:0-20106 GCA_018326385.1 Flaveria bidentis
TATATATATATATATATATATATATATATATATATATAACATATTTAATTTTCTTTTGGTCTTATATAAGATATGTCAACTACAACACTTCTAATGTAAACAAAACCCTTTTTATTATCTATAAAGATGACAATGCTCATAAGCTCTCTCATGAGATATAGTAGAAGACACCTTCACACAATTGTTCACAGAGAAATCATCAAACCTTCATCTCCAACACCTTCTCATTTGAAAACATACAATCTTTCATTGTTTGATCAAATAGTTACAAACACTTTTACCCCTGTAGTTGCATTCTACCCAAACACCACCAATAATAGTAGTCCCCATGACAAAACACATGACCTCAAGAAGTCGTTATCTCAAACACTAACAAAGTACTATCCATTTGCTGGTAGGCTTCAGAAAATCGCCCCAACATATGTCGATTGCAACGACAATGGAGCCGAGTTCCTCCAAGCTTCTATCGATAGCGCGCTATCTGACTTCCTCCAAAAGTCACAACAAGAAGATCTTACTCAACTCTTCCCAAATGGTCTAGTATGGTACGAGTCGAATAATAGATATCATGACCAAAGTGACAGTGTGACACCACTCGCGGTTCAGGTGAACCATTTCGAATGTGGAGGACTAGCGGTTGCAGTGTCTTTATCCCACAAGGTAGCAGATGGAAGTAGTGTGATTCGGTTCCTAAACGACTGGGCTAAAGTCACGCGATCTGGTTCATGTTCCATTGAGCCACACTTTCTTTCTTTTAAACCAACAAATTTAAACTTCTCAGGGTTTTCCATTGAGGGGTCAAAAGATTGTGTCACAAGAAGCTTCACGTTCTCAAACAAAAGGATGAATGATCTTAAACAGAAAGTCATCGCAATGACCGCAGAATCAGGACAACCCGTAACAGACCCGACTCGCGTGGAGGTTTTGACATGGTTACTTTACAAATGTGCAGTGGCATCAGCTACCAAAGATGGTGAACCATTTAAACCAAGTCGTGTTGGCTTTCCAACCAACATAAGGCCCATGATGATCGAACCACTGCCCGAGAGCACCATAGGAAACATTCTTGCGGTTATAGAGGTTTATACAAAGACTGAAAGTGAAATGCAGCCTGGGTGTTTTATAAGTGAAATCAAGAAGAAAAAGAAGCAGCTTGGAGGGCTTAAAGATCTTCAAACAATGTTTGATCATCTTTGGAATAAGTTTTCGATGAGAGATATTGAAGATCAGCAAAAAAGACTCGATACGGATAGATCGTATGTATGTTCAAGCATGATTAGGTCTCCGTTGTATGAGATCGATTTCGGGTGGGGAAAGCCGATAAAAGTAACCTCAGGTGGACATGTAGGAATGAATAGCTTTGTTCTTATGGATACACCGGAGGGGGATGGTATTGAAGCTCTTGTGTGTTTGAAGAAACAAGATATGGATAGGTTTCAAAGCAACTCTGAGCTGCAAGCTTTTCACTAACTTATGATCATACCTTACTTCCATTTGTATTCCACTTCAATAAGCATTTGTTTTTAATAATCTGTTATGATATTTTAATTTCGACGAAGTCTCTCTAACCAATCTCTCAGTTTTCAATGATAAATGTAAGGTTTAGGCACTCTTTATCAGGTTGGCTGTAAAGATTTGAGTGCCCTAAATGAGCCTTAAAAAGTTTCTAGGTCAAACGAATTAAACTATATAAACTATTCTTCTCAACGAAAAGTAAAGTTTTAGCAATAAACCTAGCAAATCATAGTATTAGAATGATATAACGTAATAGCTATTCAATAAATTGTTATGTTTGTCTTTGTTGGTGCGCCTGTCCCAATTAACTTTTTTTTCTAATAATCTGTTTATCCATTATTGGTTGAGAATCGAGATTTGGTTTTCTTGAAAGGGCTTTTAATTGGATTAATAAAAATTAGTTATAAATAACAAGTTTGTCCAATGAAAATGAGCCGAAGATTTGTATTTTGTTTTTGATTGAGTTAAGTAGGTTATAACTATTTAAACACACACACAAACAAAATTTAAAAATTTTAGGCCTCCATAAGGAGTGGGCCATAGACGATTATCCATCCCGCCCCTCCTTAGGGTCGACTATGGTCTTTATTCTCCATCAATAACTTTGTTATACGTGAAATTTACAAAGTATAGTTGTGGTAATTTAGAAATTTTGTAGTTAAGATTTATCACCTTAAAAGACAGTACATCAAGGTGGCCTAGGAGCGACCTGGATTCTCTAAAGAAGACAAGGGTTCAAATCCCATTTTGGTAACATCTTCGGGTGGATAACCCATAGCAAAGACCAAGAAGCCCAACAAGGGGTTGAGCATAACATGACATTAGGGCATAGATATGAGTTCCAACATCACGTCTTGTTTTGGGTAAACCCATGAGTTGCATTCTCTCATATAGATTTCCGGGGAGGAGGTACGACATGCCAGAACTCCAATAAAACTCATTTTATTAAAAAATTATTCATAAAACAAATGTGAACAATCATACAAAGTTAGGTAAAAAATATGAAGGGGTGTAACTGGCATACCTTATTTAACTAATATATGATCATTTCAAAATTTTCTAGACGGAACTCTATTGTTAAAAGTGTTATTCCTTATGTGACTAAATGGCATACCTTATGCGCATACTTTGATATCACCAATATATTTTATGCGCATTGATAGTGGATGATAGAATAACACTATTGTAAAAGGTGCTCGAATAGTAGCAATTTAGGGATGAGTGACTTTTGGGAAGTTTTCACCCAGACAATCCAAAGAAAATCCTTGACCTGTATGTGGGCAAGGCAAACAATATTGACGACAAAAGGGGTCAGGTGTTATAAATGGTATCAAAGTCACTCATGTGTCGTTTGGGATGCTGGTAGCAAACCCTATCAAGGATGATTAGTTCATATGGGGATGGGTGGTTGTGACGCCTTAAACAAATCTTACATCAGTAGAGGATATTAGATATGTTGGGTTGATAAATAATATCCTACCTCTAATATTACCAATGTGTTTTTGGCACATTGGTTGTGAGCTTATATGGTAATATCCCAAGATGGGTGAACATCGAGAAATGTTTCATCTAGGCAACCAAAAATAAATATGTGAGCTTCTCGTGAGTAAAACATATAATATTGGTGACATGAGTTGCTGGGTGTTATATTAAACTAGCATGATGTGGTATATTTGGGCACTTTTTTATGCGCGTTGCAGCATTTGGTATTACTATGGTTAAGCATATAAAAATATAAGAAGTTATGGTGATATAGTTCTTGAAATTAAAACGTAGATAGAAAAAAGTTATATAACGGTCCCAACGTCCATTAGTCGATATCAGTATGATTCTTCACATTATCAACATTTTATTAGTCGATATAATTTACGATACCCAAAACAATATATTATTTTGAATACCACTGCATTTTAACAAAATTTATGTCAGGACATCATCATTAAAAATCAAACACAACCACAAATTAGTTTTTTTTTTTAAATTAACGAAGACAAGTTATTGAAAAAAATCAAATTATTAAAAAAATCAATGAGTTAAAAACGTATGTTATAAATAGTATGTTGGGCACATCTCGTTGTCCTATAGAAGTGTTGGAAAGTATTAAAATCGTCTCCTTAGGGGTATCATTTTCACTGCCTTGTGGACGCTGTGACCGGAAAGAAACAATCCGATTTTTAAAGGCACATCTCGTCGTCCTATTGAAGTGTTGGAAAGTATTAAAATCGTCTCCTTTTTTTGGTTTAGTCATAGAACTAGAATTAAATGTGTAGATTGGGATACATGGTGTAAACATCCTTTGAATGTGTTGTAGTCGCTTGTTTGCCCGGGGGTCCTTGCTTTAAGGACCGTTTGTGGCGTTTTTGTCTGAAGTTTGCTTTACAAAAAAAAATTAATAATAATAATAATAAATAGTACGTTAGGTAAAGCTATAACTTTTGAAACTAGACAGGTGGCCACCGATCTTTTTAAATGTGATGTTATAAATTATTTGTTTGAAGCTTGAATGATTACTGATCAGGTGTGTGATTAAATGATTATTGATTAGTATTGGTGTGATTTTTAAAGGTTTTTTAAATACATCCTACCTTATTTTCTAATTACACCCTATTTTAATATATTAATTAAATTTGATTATAGTTTAACTAATGATAGTGTAGTTTCATAAATACACAATTGACCACTACATATATTAAAAAAGAATTAGAATGAATCATCTTAAACGCACCACTTTACACCCTTAAAAACTTAAATGCACCTAAACTTGCTATAATTTCTAATGAATTATATCTATTTTACACTAATAAATTTTATAACAATAAAGTATTTAAAATAAACGACACAATATACTAATAGTAAAATATAAAATATAGAAAATATAAGTTATATGTTAAACAAGTTTTGTTACAAATTATTTTTCAAAAAACGTATCGTTTTGATTTTAAGTTCTAATATAAAACCCCCTTTTCTAAAAATACTAGTTATTAAAAGGAAAAACTTCTATATTGTTTTATAGATACTTTTCTAAACATACTTAATTTATTTTAGCTAGTTATTTGAGAGTAGTTAAAACATTTGGTATCATATAATATTTATAGTTTATGACAACATTAATACACTTTATAAAAAAACATTTTGAATAGATGTTTTTAAAATATATTTTACAGTTCTCATGAAACATAATTTAGGTTTTAGTTTTTATTTAAATTCATACTTTCAAACGGGTTCTTTTTTTAAATGTAGTTCAGACGTTATAAGTTTTAGAAAACCCAACAAAACATTAAAAAATATTCACATTATACTTTCAAAACTTGTAGTTTTTATTATAAAGTTTATATTAAAAAAAAGTAGTTTATTAAATGAAATTTAATGATCAGGGTAACAAATAAAGAATGAGTATATTTATTAAGAGAGTAATTATTGGTGAATTTTATGATTGATTGCATTTCTTAATTAGGTTAGATCTTATGGAGTAGGGTGCAAATAATAATATTTTTTTTAATTTGTGTTTGATTATCGATTATTTTTGTAATTATCGATTACTTTTATGATAATTGCTTAGTTTTACGATTATTAATTAGCTTTGTGATTAATTGATTACTAATTAGTTTTGGTCATTGGCAAAGCTTCATTTGGCCGGGGACCCCTCTTTTCTTCGTCAGTAGTTTTACTTTTCTGTCCGGTAGTGACAACTTTTTAATAAATACAGATACCGTTAACTATTATACATGTTATAATCAATACATCAGACACACATAGCAAAACATCTTAAATTAACCGGTAAAAAGCATCATCGTAAAGCATTTGAAGCGGTGTGATATCGAATCGGAATCGGTACCTTATACTGATAGACTCGATATGGTATTCAGTACCCATTTTTCCTCGAATTCAGTATTGGTGTTTTCTGGAAATTAAAACGTAGATAGAAAAAAGTTATATAATGGTACCAATGTCCATCAGTCGATATCGGTATAATTCTTCACAATATCAACATTTTATTAGTCGATATAATTTACGATACCCACAACAATATATTATTTGAATACCACTGCATTTTTAACAAAATTTATGTCTGGACACCAACATTAAAAATCAAACACAACCACAAATAAATGTTTTTTTTAAATTAACGAAGGCAAGTTATTGAAAAAATCAAATTATTAAAAAATTCAATGAGTTAAAAACGTATGTTATAAACTATACGCAGGGTAAAGCTATAACTTCTGAAACTCGACATGTGGCCACCGACCATTTTAAATATGGTGTTATAAATTATCTGTTTGAAGCCCCAATTATATTGATTAGTTTTGTGATTAAATGATTATTGATTAGTAATGGTGTCATTTTTTAGAGGTTTTTTAAATACAGCCTACTTTATTTTCTGATTACATCCTACTCTAATATATTAATTAAATTTGATTATAGTTTAACCAATGATAGTGTAGTTTAATAAATACACAATTGACCACTACATATATTAAAAAAGAATTAGAATTAATCAACTTAAATGCATCACTTTACACCCTTAAAATCTTAAATGCACCTAAATTTGCTATAATTTCTAATGAATTATATCTATTTTACACTAATAAATTCTATAACAATAAAGTATTTAAACGACACAATATACTAATAGTAAAATATAAAATATAGAAAATATAAGTTATGTGTTAAACAAGCTTTTTTAAAATTATTTTTCAAAAAAACTTATCGTTTTGATTTTAAGTTCTAATATAAAAAAACCCCTTTTCTAAAAACATTAGCTATTAAAAGAAAAACTTCTATATTGTTTTATAGATACTTTTCTAAACATACTTAAATTATAGCTAGTTATTGATAGTAGTAAAAACATTTGTATCATATAAAATTTATAGTTATATGACAACATTAATACACTTTATAAAAAACAATTTGAAGAGATGTTTTTAAAATATATTTTACAATTCTCATTAAACATAATTTTGGTTTTAGTTTTTATTTAAATTCATACTTTCAAAAGGATTCTTTTGAAGTTATATTTTTTAATTTTTAAATGTATATCAGACGTTATGAGTTTTAAAAAACCCAGCGAAACATTAAAAAATATTCACATCATATTTTGAAAACTTGTAAATTTTTTTATAAAGTTTGTATTAAAAAAAAGTAGTTTATTAAATGAAATTTAATGATAGGGTAAGAAATAAAGAATGAGTATATTTATTAAGAGAGAGTAACTAATGGTGAATATTATGATTGATTGTATTTATTAATTAAGTTATATCTTATAGATTATGATACAAATAGTAACATCTTTTTTTTTAAATTCGTGTGTGATTATTGATTAATTTTGTAATTGTTGATTACTTTTATAATAATTGTTTAGTTTTACGATTATTAAATAGCTTTGTGATTAATTGATTACTGATTAGTTTTGATCATTGGCGAAGCTTTATTGGACCGAGGGATCGCTCTTTTTTTCGTCAATAGTTTTACTTTTGGTCCGGTAGTGAAAACTTTTTAATAAATATAGATACCGTTAACTAATATACATGTTATAATTAATACATCAGACACACATAGCAAACATCTTAAATTAACCGGTAAAAAGCATCATCGTAAAGGATCTGAAGCAGTGTGATATCGAATCGGAATTGGTACCGTATACTGATAGACTCGATATGGTATTTAGTACCCATTTTTCCTCGAATTCAGTATTGGTGTTTTCTATAGGTACCAATATGATACCTATCGCATCCTAAACGTATGTGATTACAATTTTGTTTATTGTAATAGGAATTCAAATGTACTTCTAGCATGTAGAACAAAAGTAATATAACAGGAGTTCAAATGTTATAAGTGATTAAGTGAGGTTGGTAACTACAATCACTAGTAGACTAGAAAAATATAATATCACAAATGAATTGCAATCTGATGCAAAACATTTTATTTGTGTTAGGCTATGCATACTTTTGTCATACACATACTGATAAACACAAAGGTATCAATGATTAGATTATGTTATTCATATACAACAGATAGTCTGAGATACAGTCACACCACTCGAACCATCCGAAGAGCAAGTTCTAACCCAAGAATCAAGATACAGTCTCATCACTTGATTTGGAGTTAGTTTCCAAGATCACCGTCAAAGTTGCTACACTTTGAATAAGCAATGAAAAAACAGGCTACTCTAGAGAGAAACCAAAGATAAAATTAAGTTTCACAATTTCTGAATCATCATTCCAAAAAAACGGTTACCGATTACATCAAGGAAAATTGCAAAGTAACTATCCCACGTTGCTATTCTCTAAGGAATTCAAGATGATAACTACTACCTACTAGTTAAAATAAACACACTTCTAAAACGTAAAAATAAAGTTTTAAAAAAAGAACAAATATGGACTAATTAAATGCACATGGGGATGAAGGGAAATTGCATGGGTAATTTAGCCACTTTCACATGCAATGATCTGGAACCAATTGATCGACTTCTTTGCTCCACTAAAACCCGATACGATCGTTGCATCTTCAAGCATAATGGCTAGTGAGCGTGGGGGTATGGGATCGCTATCACATACCTTAAAAAAGTTTCAATGCTTGTCATATTCTACCACTATTTATATCTAGGAAAATTTTTTTCCCTAATACTAGGTTCATAAATGGTTTTTATAACACATCATATATCGAAATTAAAAAAAATCAATAAAAAGTTGAAATGTGTATGAATGTTTTTTTAATAATGAATTTGAGAAAAAAATATGTGTTTCTTTAAAAAAAGTTAAAAGTTAATCTTTAAATAAGAATTATTTTAAATTAAAAAAACACTATCTTTACATAATTGAAAATCATTATATATATGTAGAACTAATTTGAAAGAAACACTTTCTTTAAAACTTTCAGATACAAGCTAGACTTGACTTTCTTTTATGAATCGATCATTCCTGAATAAACCAGCAAGTCGACTTGACGCGTTTACATCTTATTACTTTTTATTGATTTTATTAACACAAAAAAAACAATAATAGACAAAATAAATAATAGTTAAAATGTAAGATAAATAAAAAAGCATAAAAGTTTTTAATCTAATAAGTTAAAGGGCTGATACATATTTAAATAAAAAAACCAAAAGAAAATAACAACTTGAAAAGTTAATAGAATGAATACAAAGACTAAAAATAGATTGGAGGGGTATACAAATCATTACCCTTTTATTTTTACATCTTTCACCAATTACTTAAATCTTTCAATCACAACTTATAGGGACTTGGAACTAAAAGCAAATCATTTTTTCGCTTAAGTGAGGCTCCAAACGACTCGCTCATATCAAGATCTTCAGGCGATGGTCCATCAGGGAGCTCCCAATTGAAGTGATAAAGTAGCATCGCTAGAGGAAGCTCAACATTAGCCAACCCAATCGTCATTCCTGGACACATTCTTCTTCCCGCACCAAATGGGAGATATTCATAATCCGTCCCCATCATGCTAATAGCACTCTCACTAAATCTCTCGGGTATGAATTTCTCAGGATCAATCCAGTAATCTGGATCGCGTGCCATTTTCCACGCGTTAATTACAACATTTGTTTTGATAGGGATATGATATCCACTGATCTCACACTCCTCCCGACACACTCTAGGTAACAATAACGGAATAGGTGGGTGCAACCTTAAGGTTTCTTTGATAACGAGTTTTAGGTACTCTAATTCTTCGATATCTGGCTCGTGAATCTTTGTCTTTCCCTCGAGTACTCGTCTGACTTCGGCTTGAGCATTCTTCATCACCCTTGGATTCTTCAGGAGTTCTGACAACGCCCATGGAATTATCACTGATGGATTATCTGTGCCCCCAGCAAACACATCCTGTCACATAGTTTTTTTTTTATCACTGTTGCATATGTTTAGCATGATAACAACTTAAAGTTTTGGTTCTACAATGGTATATTTACTTTTTATAATATGCCCACTTTAACCATTTTTGTATAAAAAAGAAAATAAAGCAGTCCATTTTTACATTTTCTATTAGCTGATATATTGGATTTTTAAAAAAATATAGGGTATTGCTCGATAATCGATAATCACTAGCAATTTGACCAACAAAAAAACTCTTTTACTAGAACAAGACAATGCGACTCACATAATTATTGTATATTAGAGTGATTAACATAAGACAATTAATAAAACCCCACGTGAAAGGTCGAGTGAGCACAGCAATTTAGATTATTAAATTTAAACTTGTATTTTACCAAAAAAAAAACAATCAATTTGACATATATTAGAAATGTTCAGTTAACATTTTATTCGGCTAATTCGATTATGAAAGTTTTTCGGGTTTATCGGTTAACTAAACTTAACCGAATCGGAAAACTTTTTAATTAAACTGAATTTAATCAATTAACCTGATTCACCCTTCAGGTTTGATTGAATTCAGATAACCGAATAAAAAAACAATGATTGAATTCAGATAACCAATAAAAAAACAAGATATCATCAAACCAAAAATTAAATTCACATTCTGGTTATAGATTAGATTTAGTTTTTGGCCTGGGCTTTTTCAGTTTACCGTTTTTTAATGCCCGAACATTCTAAAACATTTTGTGTCTATTTGATTTTTATACATTCATCGTTTAAAAAGCTAGAGTAAATTATAGAATACTTGTATTCTTTTTATGAGCTAAACATCACAACACTAGAACATTTAAAATCTTTTCTCTAAAAAGTCTAAATTTAAAAAAAATTGATCATATAAGTTAATCTATGAGTTAATAATACTAACCAGCAAGATTGCTTTGATGTTGTCCGAAGTCAACGTGAACTCACGGCTGCCATCACGTTTGAGCCTCAATAAAACACCAAGAAGATCTTCATCTGATCGTTGGTCTTCGTGATCCGCGATGATTCGATCAAAAACCTTATCCAACTTGTTGCGACTCTTAATCAACGTTCGCCTCGTGCCAGTAATCACAGGCAATACTTTGCTAGATGGAAATAGATCCGACACGTAAAAACGACTAGATACATATAGAGCCTCATTAATCATTGCAAGCAACATCTCCTGATCCTTGCATTTGCTCCCCACCACAACCCTGCACATGATTGTATTCATCATGGTAGTAATCATTTTAGTAAGATTGATTGTCTTTGATCTCTGCATGGTGATGGATTCCACAAGTTCCCATGACATATCTTCGCGAATAGATTGAAAAGACTCAACCTTTTTGGTGCTTAGAAGCTCCAACACGCATATCTTGCGTATTTGTCTCCAGTAATCGCCATAGGGAGAGAGAGAGATGCCAGTGTAATTGTACGCAATGAACTCCCCAGCGAGAAATTTTGGTCTATTCGCAAAAGATAGATCGTGGGTTTTCATGATCTCTTTGGCAAAAGAAGGAGAGGAGATTAGAATGGTTGAAACTTGGCCGATTTGTAGATGCACAATCGGTCCATACTTTTGGGCTAAACTCGTAAGAGCGCGATGTGGTTGTGCACCTATAAGATGATGTATGTGGCCAATTAAAGGGAGCTTCCATGGTTGTGGAATGAGTTTTAAGTTGTTGTTGATCTTGTGAGATTTGAAGTATTTTAGTCTAGTGATGATGATGATGATGAAGATGAGGAGGGTACCAAATAGGAGGTTAATAGAAAAGGGGTTTTGAAGTTCCATCATTTTAACTTCAAGTTAAGCCTTTGTTGGAACTTTAATACTTAATAGGCACTTTGAATATATACATTTTCATGTTATTTAACAACTTAAAAATTAAGTATTAGCGTCATAAGGATATTATCTCAATCATGGGTTGATAAAATAATTACAAAATATCATTTTGGTCTACGGTGGAGATTATGAAGATTGTGGGAATTCATTGTTTCCGATCCTTTATAATATCTACTATTAGCATGATCCAATACTTGTAACTAGATTAACTTTTAGGTTGCGTTTGGTTGGGATGAATGAAATGAAATTAAGAAATTATTAAAATTTTCATGTAAAATTATGTTTGAGTAGGTAATAAAATGTAAAACCTAAAGAAATGTTTCACCTCAAATTCCCTTGATTGTGGGATTTCAAAATCCTCAAATTCCTTTTCTACGTGGAAGGATTTTGAAATCCCACAAACAAAAGAATCTGAGGTGAAACATTCTTTTGGATTTTACTTTTCATTACTCATTCAAATATAATTTTACTTGAAAATTATGCTAGTTTTTTAATTTTATTTCATTCTTTTCAACCAAACGCAACATTAGTTTTTTTTGTTTTTATATACAAACCATTTGAACACACACTGATTGCTTTTGTACGTAATTTTTCATATCGTACAATGAAAACTTCCTCACATATTAGTTAACTACAACAGAACACGAATTCCACGAGAAAAAAAAAATGTTTTTTAAAGCTGGTATTTTATTTTTGAGCCCAAAACCTCTACCTATAAATATAAGATTTTAAGGTACCGTTTTAAAAAAGAGTTAAAAAAATCAAATACTTCGATCTATGATTATCAAATACAACGGTCTCTCTGAAATCCAATACGATGACTTTTTGGTATTTATAGCGGTTTTAGGTATGTATTTACAGCGCCAGGTATCAAATCAACTACAATGGTTTTCGGTTTCAATTTTTATTTATTTAAATATTTGCAGATATGAAGATTACAAAAATAAAATATTTAAAACAATTTACAAGCCTGCGGCCTAGCTTATTCAACAGTAACGAATTAATGAAACCATCAATAATTACATTGACAAATAAATAGTTACATTTGAATAGTTACAAAAATATTGTCTCCATCTTTCAAAAAACTAGTGGGTATTTCAGTTCGGGTGTTGCGCAAGATGCTCGATCTACTAGTTGTTAATACGTAGGTTTAATTTATTTGAGACGTACAATAGTTTGTTTTTTATGTTGCCTGTTATACGTGGTGTGTATGGCATGTTTATAAGACGGTTTCTGAGTTGAGGTCTTAACTTTGCTATCTGTTGCACAATGGCTACTACATTCCGTTTGATGGGAGGACTGGCACCACACGTTTGAGATAACGCCTCAAAAGATGAATTAGATGATAATATGAAGTTTGAGAAAACAACATTCAAACAACAACACTTCAGTCGTGGCTGCTAGAAAAACAACGCAAAATATTAGAAGCAATGTAGTAGTGGTATGCACATGACTGAAGGTCAAGCAAAACGAAAAGTAAAACCTGGTTATGATGTAAGACATCGACAAAGCTTGACAAACAAAATATGTAATGGTTGAATACATTTTATAAGAAAACCCAAAAGGAGCATACGGATAACAAAACATACCTGCATACAGTAAACGCACAAACATGTAAACAATCATTAGCTTAAAACCCTGCAAATATCTGACAAAAAAAACAACGATTAATAGGCCAATGTCACTCAGACATAAACCTATTTTTAACACATATATAGCAATTGTTCAAGCACTCAACAAATACTATTAACATACACACAAATACCTTAACACAACATGTCTTTATTGGCCTAAACAAATATTTAGGTGTACTAAATCTTGAAAAACTCCAACTATCATAAACTATTAAAATCAAAGGAAAAATTAGTCTAACTAGTTTTTTTTCTATCGCGCTTCGCCGCGAAATTTCTGATCTGCGTTTTGTGGACGTTTTTCTAACAATGTGGCTGCAAAAGCAACTGCGATACCGAACACCAAATATGATTGTTTACCATCGCAGTTTGTTTAGTAACCCAACATCGAACTACGTATCGACAAAGGTATTGTTACCATCGCAATAGAAGAGAGGACCAACCCAACCTGCCAACATCTTATTAGAGTCTCTGAAACGCAACCATGTTGCCATTGTAAGCAAAGTTTGCAACACCTTAACAACAATGGTTTGTGTTTCTTTAACATCATCGCCTACCATCCACCCAACCATTAATAAACATTATGTAGACCATAATAGAGATGAAAACAATGATAACCAAAAAAACAAAGATTTGCATATTGCATCCATCAGCCCATAGACGCACCTACGTGCATCAGCATCGAGCAAAGCACGAAAACCAAAAAAGCAAACCGACATACGTGAGACAGAGGAGCACGACGCAGGATAGCGAGAGACCCACAAATGAAAAGGTGAAAAAACATGCTTACGTGACACCTACTTTATGTTTTTCTCTCATGCCGACTCACAATACATAAAATTTTCTATCTTTCTCCTCTCTTCTTCATTCCCTCACATACTCAAAAGTCAATGTTTTTAAAAAGAACTTAATCATGTTCTCTTTTCTCCATATCACATTATCTCCTTAAAAACATCAAAAAAACATCTCTTTTGGAGATGCTCTTAGGTTGTGAGGCGGATGATACAAAAGAAAATCCTCATTACGAAACAAAATTTTCACAAAGAAAAGTGTCATGAAGGTTCATCAGCTAGTATAATAAACCACATTTATACTTACATATCATTAACAAATGTACATAACACATTGCATAATCAACAACGATAAAGAAAAGGAAGAAAATCGCAACCGAGCCAATACACATTGGAAGCTAAACAAAGGCAACATAAGCACATGCAGAACCCAACAAATTGGAAATGGAAACATAAAAAAAAACATACAGCTACACAGGGGTACAAACGCAAAGAGCATAACCTCTGTGGCCATATTGAAATCTATAAGATTCCACTATTCCTCGTAATTGGTTTTTTCATAGTATAATATATAATATAATAAGAAATTTGTTTCTTGTCTCCTACGAATCATGAAGTTAATAAACAAATGTTTTTCCCTATGTATCTGAAATAATGATAAATTAAAAACAATTTAAGATAGTGTTTGGTATGTATAAATGAAGGGCGAAACAAAATAAATCATTGAGTGTCAATTAAAAAATATTTTTGATTGGTGAATGTAATGTAATAAAATATTATATAATTAATTTCATTCCCTCAAATTCATTACATCCACCATCTTCTTTAATTTTTTCATTTGATCCCTTCTTTTATCATTACACATCAACACCATCCACTTACCCACTGTAACAACTACCACCTCCCACCAAGATCGTTTGTAACTGGTGCAGGACCGCTTAAGGGTGCTAGCTTACAACACAACAACACAAAGAGGAGAGTGTGCAACAACACTTAACAGATCAAATGGGGAACTAGAAACCAGTTGAGTTGAGAACTAAGAAACACAAGTTTTCAAGAGACAGAATAAACAAAGAACAACACAAGTATTGGTTTTCAATGATGATGTATATTGCTCTCTAGTTCCTTACAAGTGTTTACAAAGAAATGGAATAAGTTACAAGGGATCAGAGATACTTATACTACAACCTACATCCGACCATACTTTGAAGGCCAGCTGGATACATGATCTAGACAATAATAAAATTAATGTAGAGTTAAAAGGCAGATTACCTTTTGACTAGTGACTATGACATACCATAGCTCACATCTCATACATTACAAAAAAGATAAAGTACATAAAGTAGAAACTTACAGACTCAAGACCTCAATGTATATATACCAAAAGCATGGACCTTTCACCAACTTATGTAAAGTTAGTGTCTTATTAGAGACACAGCGGAAAGGGGTCCAACTTTATGTAAAAGGTACATCAGATAAAGCATGTGTTCAAAAGTCTTCAGAAGAAATTTGTCTTCTAGTGTGGGCTTCGGAAGACTTTTTCTTTGAAGCTTCGGAAGATTCATGTTTGGCTTCGGAAGATATTGGTCTTGGCTTCGGAAGAATTCACACTTAGAATATTTTCTATGATGGAGTGTGAAACTTCTGAAGCATTCCACTTCAGTACACTTTATGTAGCATGTAAGAGAGACTTTAGGTGTTTTGGTTGCATCAGCCTTATATCAAACCTTACAAACTCCCCCTAAGCTAATGCTATAAAAACACTTGAAGACTTCAAACATCAACAGTCCTCATCATGATAATGACCATCCCTTTCTTCATAAGATTATCAGGATCACTCAGACTCTCATAGTGTCTTCTTATCTCAAAGAGATCATGCAGAGGTTGATTGAACATGTCTTGCCATGTGTAGACATATTGAACACCTTAATCTCTAATAACATGCCATCTTTCTGGATTTGTAGTGTATGTCTAGGACAAGATGGGTCTTCCTGATGCTAGAGGAGCTACTTGAATTGGAGTTGGTGGAGCTTCCCTTGTTGCACATCCTTAGGATGTTCTGACTCATCCTGAGGTTTGGATATGGATGCTTCTTTCTTCTTCTTCTTTGGTTTTGGTTTAAAAGCCATCCTTTTTCTCTTCTTTGAATCGTTTAACTGAGAAGACTAGTTGTAGCACCTAGTTGATCTTCTTTATCTTTCTCAGTTGGGTTTTCCTCTCTAACAGGTTCAGATTGAGAGTGGATAGAACCCTGTTATGGATCAGAAGTGGAAGCTTGCTGAGGCTCAACAGGAGATTCAGGTTGTGTTTGTCTCAAATGGTTGAACCTTAATCTCTACTTCCTGAGGGACCTGACTTGGTGGGAGTGTAAGTCAATAAGTTCACCTCTTTGAATCTTCAGTTGATCACCCTAATATGCTCATCCATAGTGGATAGAGACATGGGGCCAAGTCTCCTTCTGGAGAATCCAT
The DNA here is from genome assembly GCA_018326385.1 of Flaveria bidentis. Lineage (NCBI taxonomy): Eukaryota > Viridiplantae > Streptophyta > Magnoliopsida > Asterales > Asteraceae > Flaveria > Flaveria bidentis. Next base: position 16,096 of record BJCM01229167.1, read on the forward strand.
ACAACTTCAAGAAACTCATCATCCTCTGCCTATCAGCAGACTTCTTCATGCTCTTTAGGATGACTGCTTTTGACTTTGCAACCTCTTCCCTTAAATCTTCTTAATGGTCTTTCTTTATTTGATTAACTCAAGTTCAAGCTGTTTAAGGTACTCAAACTCAATGTAATCAAAGGATCAGGGAAGAAGTGCATCAACCTGATAGAGGCCTGTGGCACTCAGGTAGTTTATCATGTTGATCCTATTAGTTTCTTTGTCTACCTGAGGTTCTTGTGGAGCCACATCCTCCTGTACAGGACTTTCTTGAACTAGGGAGAGGGTAGGCACATGCTTGTAGAGTCTTTTTTGTCTTCTCTCTTCCTTGAATTGGAGAATCAATCTTGCATCCTCTGCCTCCCTTCTTTCCTTTGACATTTCCATGTCAACCAGTTCATTTAGTTCATCTAAGGGGAGGGAGATGATATTGTTAATATCATAGTTCCTAGTCTGTAAGAAGTTGATCCTGACTGCCCTAAACTTATCATCCTGAGTGTTTGGTCTGGGGGTAGTCCTGATTGCAGCTTCCATAAAGCCAACATACTCTGTATAGGAACTTTCTCCCCTTAGATTCATTTTCCTCTCTCTCTCTCCTCCTCTTTAATCTCTTTAGGGGTTAGTACCATTTTTTCCTTGTCACCCACAGACCTTGGTGACAGAGGATGGAGAGAGCTTTGGTCTTCATTGCTTGGTGTATCTTCTAAGCTCTGGCCAGAGAGAGGTTGAGATGCACCTTCACCAGCAGGTGTCTCATCAAGGGAATGGAATTCTGAAGCAGTTGTTGGTAAGACAGAGCTCTCATGTTCTACCACTTGGCTTTCAGTCAAGGTTTCCCCTATAAAACTAATCTAAGGATCTGCCTCAACATCCAGTTGACCAATGATATTGCCTGATTGCTTTAGTCTCCTTCTGAGGATAAACTCTTCAGTGATCTCATCTTGAATCCTTTGAGCCAGCCTGTCAGCTTGTCTAGATTGATTTGGGTTGACAAGTGGCATGTTGATAAGGTCAAGACCTTCATAGTAGTTTAAGGTCTGAAAATTAAAGACTTTTTACTACCCTTGAACTCGTTGAATGATAAGGGTTCTTCTACTTTCATCATACATCCACCCTATAATGTAATTTGAAGTTCCTTGAGGTGGAGATGACATTGCCCTTGGAATACCTTACTCAAAGAGACTCTGAATGAGAGAGTCTATTAAGTCCACATCAATGTGAACTTGAAGAGTTGCTAAGTATCAACAATTGCAAGTGAGGATGGTGAATCCTCAATGTCCATGCTCTGTGAGGAACTCCCAGGTTCTTTGTCTGTGGTGACTTTCTCCCTCTTTTTGGTAGCATCATTCACTTGCATAAATGACCTAGAGGTTAGATCAATCACATTCACAAGTTTTTGTGTTCCTGGCTGACATCTTCTTAAAGGTCTCCCAACTAGTTTTTCCTTAAGATAAGAAATCTCAAGTTGCTGATCATTGACCCTGTTTTGCAGGGTAGTCACCTGAGATTCAAGGTGACTAACCTTTGAGACTAAGTAGGTGCATGTTTTTGACAGTTTTTGCACCTTTAGCCTCAGATTCTCCTCCCCTTCATTAGAAGATTCATTGGGGAATAAGAGAATTAGACTAAAGTCTTCTCTCTCACCACTAGCATGAAGTTCTTGGCGGCTAGATTTCCCATGCTTAGTGACAACCTCAATATAAGTGTCAATGGGTTGAGTTTCCATGGTTGAGGTCTGAATGATGTAATCACTTGCTAAAGTGAGAGCCTCTTCCATATGAATCTCCTTAACAGGTTCAGAAGGATCCACCACAGTGGTGGGTGACTGATGTGGGCTATCTCCATATACTCCAGATCATCTGGATGGATACAGTCTAAGTCTTCAAGGGTTAAAAAAAGTTGCCACAACTTTCATTTTCATTTGAAGACAGAAAGGCTTGAGAAAAACTTGTCTCTTGGAATGGACTTCCTTCAGTATAGTTCTCTCTTGGCATCTCCAGGAAGGTGATGAAATGACCCTTTTTTGAGTTGTCAGAGTAGCATATAAGATGATGCTAAGGTTCTATGTTATCCCTTTCAACTACATACAAGGCTAAACTATTTTGATTTCTAGAGTTACCAGATGAATTTTGCATATTCATCTCCATCTGGTATCCACTGAGAATGCCATACAACTTTGTCAAAGTAAGAGTCTTAAGGTTCTCAGTTCTCTTGATAACCACACAATAGTGTGTCCATTGCCTAGGAAGAAAGGACATGAACTTCCTTACAATGTCCCTGTTTTCAAGAGATACTCCAACATCCACTAGAGTATCCATGATTGCAACATACCTGAAGTATTGTTAAGTCACGGTCTCACCTGTTTTGAAGGTGAAAATTTCAAATTGCTGCTTCAAGAGATCCTTCTTGTTCTCCTTGGCTTCAGAGGAGCCCTCATACATTAGTTTCAAGGCATCCCACAGCTGCTTAGCTGTTTTGCATTTCTTGAAATGTAAGGCCCCATTCCCGGGACGCTTACAGTTGGACCCTCATCGCACATAAACCATATAATTACATTTGAATTTCATAAAGCATCGTAGCGGAAACATTTAAAACTAACATTTCATTTCAATATAGTAGCTTTTGCAAAATAATACATCCTTAATCGGTTACAAAATACATTGTTGCATTACATCACAAAAGCGTTATATAAATGGATGCCATCCCAAAAGAGTTGAGTAGCCGCCTCGTGCCATCCTCAGCAATCATTATCTGTCAACTGGAAACACATCAAAGTCAGCGTTGCTGAGTGAGTTCTAGTTTTATAAAATAAAACATACTTTTCTTTCAGTTAAACCGTTTTTTTCTTTCATGCGATCATACATCATACGTACACATAGATAATAATGATTATCTTCATCGTGCATTAACTTCTGTTCATTCATTCATCTTACTTTCATTCATTCGTTCATCATTACATCATTTCCTTTCGTCATCACCATGAACTTTACCCTTCATTCTCGTGGGTACTGGACCTAAGCCTATAAAAGACCTTCATCGATGGTGCTCGGCACCAAATGGTCACAATACCTAAGGTAAAGTTCAGGTATACCATTGTCATATGCTATGCCCTTCATTCTCGTGGTACTGGACCTAAGCCTATAAAAGACCTTCATCGGTGGTGCTCGGAACCAAATGGTCACAGGACCTAAGGCACGCAACAACGGTTCATCCATATGGTTAATCACAAAGAAAGACCCCGATGTGCATCTTCCCAAGGTAGCGAACCCGCACATCGTTGGGCTAACACCTTAATGGTGTGTCCCGACATACAGTGCTTGCAAGACTTTCATTACTTCATCGTTCATTAACGCATGCATTCTTACTTCATATTACTCTTTCATTATCTTTCACTTTACGTTACATAATACTTTCATTCATTCATTAACATGACACGTAAAGCCATAGGAAAGATAAAGATACATCATAATAAGGAACATATCATACACAGTCATCAACATCATACATGGCAACATCATACATACATAACATGCATAATCACGCAACATCATCATCATCATACCCAACATGCTCTTTAAGGACTCAATCATCATCTTACATGAACTTACGGGAATCTTTACGTCAAAACTTACATCTGCACTTTCCCTCGAAAGTCAGAAGTATGCGACTGGCCCCAATTGTGCGAATGGACTCTCAATCGTGCGAATGAACCTCAATTGCACCCCATTCGGCCATATGGCCTCCATTCGGTCGCCTAGCCCTAGCTGATGCAGAATGCAGTTCATCCCGAACCCAATCTGCCATTTTCGACCTCCAAGCTCATCTAAACCCATTCTAAGCCCAAATCAACCATCCTAAACCTTAGGGATGCATACCACAACACCATTCAAGCACACACACGCTCACAAGCAAGGCTCAAATGAATCATACACACACATACACATACACAAACGGGTCAAACATGCACACACTCAAAAACCC
>BJCM01229168.1:0-18463 GCA_018326385.1 Flaveria bidentis
CTATAAATGTGACCCATTACACATCATATATTAGCTCATTCTACCCAAATATAATTTGGGTTAAACCATTTTACTCATTTAATTAGAACATCACGCACAAATAATCGTATCAGTCTTGTTTAAGCTCCACCATCTACCAACTACTTGTAAGACTTAAATGTGACCCATTACACATCAATATTGAACTTTAGTTGACTTTACGTTTGACTTCCAATAATACAGATCAACATCTACCAACTACTTGTAAGACTTAAAGAATAAAACTTGAGACGTCTTTCCGATTCAAATCTCACATGCTATCTTCTTCATGAGTCAGATTATTATAGAAGAGGCATTTCATTGTTTTTCCATTTTAGTATTAGTCAATACTACATCTTAAAATCAACTATTGTCATTTTCTAATTAGACCAAACAATTAGTAAAATCAAGATAAGAGATATCAAGACCCAACAAGAGGATCGGATATCATCATTTATGGTTAGAAGAATATTTAATCTTTCTTCTAGTTGTACTAATGTTGTCATCTTGTTTGATCAACAGCATGAAATGATAACTGCAGAAACCGAATCCTTGCAGAAAAGGGTACGTAACTAATTACTTTTTACGTTTACATGTCATAACATTCTTGATTTAGTTTTAATGTAAGGTTCTTAAGTACGTATTAGCCTAATCGTATTTGTCCATCTTAACAACAGATTAGATTGAAAAATAAGTCTATTTAAATACGCCTTTATATTACTAGTCACATGGGTGGCTTGATCATTTTGGAGTCTAAAGCGAAATGAAATTTTAAGGCATTGTATAATTGTATATAAGAGTTTTTTTATAAGGTTTATCGTTTACTACTTTACAACATGCCTAATAACAAGCAGAAATAATAAAAGTATATTTTGGGTCTAAAACCTTACTTTCTCAATCTTCAACTACGACAGGAGATCGAGCTTGAACATAACAATAAAGCCCTTCGCTTGAAAGTAAGCTCGAACCGGCACAAATTGACTTTTTGTCCGTAAGAACGTACAAGAGTAATATATCCAAGTACGTGATTTGATAATTGCAGATTGCTGAGAATGAGAAAGTGCAGCAGCATGAGGTAGATGATGCTGGTTACCAAGCAATAGAAGCTTACCTTGCTAGAAGTGCCCTTCAACTTAATATTATGGGGCCTTTGGAGGGCACCCCTACTGCTTATAATAATACACTCTCACCCAACAAGTCTCTTCGCATCTGGTATAGTTATAACACTGCTTATTCAATAATAGTCATTTATGCTTATAGATTAAGTTTATTATTAAAGGTTCAATATATGTGTTTGTTTATCAAAATGGTGAAAATGGTGCTTATGATAGTTTGTTTTGCAGGTGAATTGTTAGCGTATATGATGGTTGAACGACATAGCCGTACTCGTATAAAGTTTACTTATATGTAATTTGAATGTAATATTAATTTGGAGTCATTTTCACCATGATAAGATTTATATATTGTGTGAGTTTGATTTATAAACATGATTACGTCTGAAAACTTTGATGTATTTGTGATGATATCAAGACTCTTAACTATGATTACTACAGTCTAATATCGATTTTAGTATTGTGACCCAAAAGAGAATAAAATATTTCTTAGTAAAACAACCACCATTTTATATTTAATAGAACCAGTGGAGTTTGCCCCACGATTTTACAGCTTGTTGAAATGTTGATAAAAATATGAACATCATGATATAATCAGAATTTGAGTAACGCTATGTTTTTTTTTAAATCAAAAATATATTATATTTAACCGTGGGTTTAGGCCGTGCTTCATCAGTTTTGTGTGAAACGTAAATGCAAATAATATCGTTGTCATCGCTATATTCAGAATTTCATAAGTAAATATTTAGTATTTGACTCTAGTTGGTTGCAGAGAAGTTGGTAGAAATAATCACCACATTATGTGTTCTTTAGAATCTAAAAGTGAAATGTATATCGTATTTGTCACAGGTTAATTTATCAAAACATAGATAAAAATAAACAAATAACAACAAAATGTTTTTGAAAAAAAATAACTTACATTATATTCAACCCGTCTTCATTCCAAATGAAAGTTATGTCACAACATAAATAAAAATAAACACGTTACACACTTATACTTTAAATAAGAAGGTATTATAACTAAATAAAAATAAACACTTATACTTTAAATAAGAAGGTATTATAACTAAAAAAATGCTGGATGGGGACACATGTATAAACAAAGACGTTCCTTTTATATTCAAGTAGTACTGAGTTGTACGAAATGCTCTATATATTTGACGGTTAGGATAATCGATATGGGATGGTATTTGGAAATGAAAGTGAGAATATGCACTTTGACCCTTTATATTGTGAGAGAAAAAAAAATGGTAGGGGCGCTTTGGTAGAAAACCAAACTTTAGTGACCAATCTAACGACCCGTAAAACAGATAAATTATTAATTAATGATTTATGTAAACATACCCAATCACTGTAACAGTCGAAGCATGCCACCCTGACAACCTCCACAACCTTACTCTGACCCTGACCTGAAACTGTTTTGACGCATTACACAAACAGACTCGTCTCGGTGATTTTGCCACTCATGGTTGCATGTACTTGGTTAGTCGTTAACAAGACATGTACCTCAACAGTTTAGAAAAGAAACAGAAGCTGGATACGTGATATAGTTCAAGATTTGGTCCCCCTTCAAAATGAAAGAGAGCAGAAAAAACGCAACATTTTTGCTACAGCAAACCACCAAACAAAATTTAAGTTTTAGGTACTACACCCTGGTAAAATCTAAAAATCAAACCAAATCTGTAACCAATGGGTCGATGACACATGGCAAGGGACCTACTACAATGTGCTCACATTCTATCCTCTCTCTTCCTTGGAGCACAAGTGATGATTTCATCGACTCTCAGAATCATTTCTGCAGCTTCAGTTGCAGAGAGCAATACAGCCTGTTTCACCTTAAATGCCTCTGATATCCCAAGCTCTGACATATCTCCAACCTGTACAAAACCCATTGTAACCAAACACAAATTAAACAATATAACTTATAATGGTTGGTGGCCTCTTCAGCGTCTGATGTTTGTCCCCATCAACATACGTGATGCAGGTTCAAGTCCCACAAAGTGGACAATAGGATAGACTTTAAGGGGTTGTGCGTTTTTTTTAAAAAAAATCAACTTTATAGTGAAGGGATGTTTGGCTTTGCATTGTTTGTACTGAATTAATTAAATGACTGGATAAAAGATAATCGCCCAGGTAATCAGTGACAAAACTACCCCATCCATTTTAAAAATTTTCGGTAAATAAATTGAAACAGTTTTAGAAACATATAACTACCAGTGTATCATAGCTAAATGTCAATTTTTCCCCTAAGAAGTGCACAAAATTATAGGAATGTGCAATTAATGAAGTTTACTGATTAAGTGTTATATGCTAGTTTATTTCACCTAAAAAATGTACTTAAATGTAAAAGATTACTATTATAAAACTTACAACAATTCAAATTAAGTGACCTGTAGACAACGAATATGGTTTAAGAACATATAACTAGTCAGTGTTGTAAAAATCGCTAGGCGCTAGTCGAGCGGTGAGGTGGGACTAGGGATTAATAGGGATTAGTCGGGATTAATCGGAATTAATCGGATCAGGCTTTTACATATAATTTTGCAAATTTATATATAATTTTATACTTTTTTATGAAATAATTTGCAAGTTTGGGAGATAATTTGTAAATTGGTGGATATTGAGGAGGTTAAATGTAAAAATTCAAAAACTTAATAAAATAATCTAACTCTAAAATAGAACATCCCGTTCCCTTCCATCACCGGTGGCAGCATTCTATCATTCCGGTGGCACATCCTCGCCGGAATCTACAAATCCAGCACCGGAATGGTAAAATCCGGCGGTTATCATCGCCGGAACACCGATTAGGACGATTTGGTCCGGCCTTGACGGATTTTGACAGACTACCGCCTAGCACCTCCGATTTGGTGAAATCAAAGCGGCTAACCTCCGATTAGCGACAAACCGGCGACTAATCGGAGGTTAGTCGCGATTTTTGCAACACTGTAACTAGTGCATTGCTAAATGCCAGTTTGCCCCCCCTATAAAAGCATCCAATTATATGAATGTGCAATGAATGCCATTTAGTGATTAAGGGTTATATGCTAGCTTATTCATGGTTTTCACCTCAAAAGATGTACTTTATTGGACAGGATTCTATTGTAAAATAAAAACAATTTAAATTGAACAGCTTAATTCACTTACATTTCCGGTAATCACATCAATCCCTGCATTGCTATCCTCTTTGTGGTGCTCAGCACGAAGTTGAGCTACTAGCTCAGCACTATCTAAACCAGCATTGTCGGCAATAGTTGTTGGAATTGCAATGAGGGCACGCGAGAAAGCTTCGATGGCATGAGATTTTTTGCCTGGTGTTTTTCGTGCCAGCTCATCCACTGCCTTTGCCATCACCATTTCAGGCCATCCACCACCTAAGAGAACCCTACTATCGTTTACAGTCTGAGACAAAACACACAAGGCATCATGCAAGGATCTTTCTGCTTCATCAAGAACATGGAAGCTGCAACACAAAAGGAGATTTTATAGCATCACTACTAACGTCAGAATCCAAATTAGCATAGTAGATAAGAATAATAAACAGCTCGAGGGGGAGATTATATAACGACTATCTGATCACCTGCATATCTAGGGGTCAAATAATTAATTTCACATCAGCTGCGACAAAACAGAATCTTTACAAAATGTTAAGATCACCTAGTTACCATCTTTTTACTTGCATTATATGCTAATGAAATTTAAATTATACAAAATACTTTATTGATACGTTATGATGAATATATTGCTTAATAATCAGAATTTGTAGAACACACTAACAACAAAGGATCAAATTCAACCCCTGGAGATATGTCAGCTTGCTCCTATAACTTTATTGATACATTATGATGAAAATATTGCTTAATAAGATAAATAAGATCAAATGCGTATATGTCATACCTTGCTCCTCTCAGAACAATGGTACAGGCCTGACCCATTTCAACCCCTGAAAAGTGGATCAATTTATCCTCGCCAATCATAATCTCCTCAATGAGTTTGCAGTGCCCAAGTTTAACAGATTCTGGGTTATCAAAAGTTGATGCTATTTCACCACCAGTAACTAAAGCAAGGCGTTCAATACCATCAAAATCAGCATGCTCAATTGCAAGAATGCCAGCATCAGCAAACAATTCCTCGGGGAAATTGTAAATTAACTGTCTGTTGACAAAGCAGTTAATACCATGACCAATTATCTTTTGCACTTTTTCTCTCATTTTTTCTTTTTCTGCTCCTTCAATCTGAGCAACTTTGGCCATTGAATCTACACGAACACGTGCACCATAGATTTTTACTTTATCTGTGTCCATTGCTGTATTTGCAACCAAAATGTTAGCATTTTCAATACGCTTTGGTTGCCCAAGGCCAATCTTTTTGTCGAGAATAAATCTGCAAAAAATGTGATACCAATTAGATTTGGAGTATTATCTTCTTATATGAACTCTGTTTCATATTAATCAATAATCATACAATGAACGGATATGGTAATTTGGCCTACCCTTCATCCAAAAAAGAATCTTTTAGTGACCCTCCGGCTTTCTTGATAATTTGGATGGATTCCAAGTTTGTGCTTCCCTGACATATTCAAAGGAAATATCAGAAACTACTAATAAAATTCTTCAGAAAAGAAATAATGGCACCAACACATGTTATGATGTGAAATATTCCTTTTAAGTCAAAATAACACTCATCCACTTTTAAAAGTCATTGAATACAAGCCAAAAAACTCACTTTAAGCCTCATCACAGCATCAACAGCCAATTTAGCAAAATGTTCCTTATCCTGTGAAAGAATTTTTGAACTCAAAGTGGTCATAGCAATCCTCATCAAATCTGACCTGAATTTCTCTGCATGAACATGAAAAAAATATATCAGTAAGTTTAATTTAGAATATGCCTGGAATATAGGAATGATACTGACTTGAGCCATAACTTTAGAGTAAAAATAAGTGTACTCAGATTTGTCAATAATTAAAAATGTACTCAGATTTGTCAATAATTAAAAATGTACTCAGATTTGTAAATAATTAAAGTGACCAAAATAAAAGTATAAATGTGCAATCACAATATGAAAAGGTGAATTGGTAAACTGATGTAAGCAGTAACAACCTGCATCATCTTTATTATCCTTGACCCTATCCAGCAATGCTCTACGAGCACAGTCAGCAGCCATCCGATAACCTAGAAAGTTGACCAAGCATTTTACGATATATACAAACAATTAGAAACTTAAATTAATGAAAAAAGTGAAAACAACCAAAAAAGAAGAAAATGCAGAAATGAAACCTGAAATTATTGTCATTGGATGAATTTTAGATGCTACCAACTTTTCAGCTTCCCTCAAAAGTTCACCAGCCAAAACTACCACTGAAGTAGTCCCATCACCCACTTCATCATCTTGCACTTTTGAGATGTCTAATTTTTAAATTAAGAAACTTGACAAACTTTGTTAAACTTTTTGTAAAAAATCTCTAAGTTCAGAGCACCATTCACCATCTCCTAAGTAATTATTTTAGATATTAGCTCACATATGGCACTTTTCTTAACAAGTAAAATGTTAAAAATGATTCTATAAGCTGTTGAAAAAGTTAATATAATAGTTATAAAACACTGAAGGGTATTACAATTCAAAGGATACCAATAAGGACCTTAGCAGCAGGGTTGTCAATATGAAGGGACTTCAAGATAGTTGCACCATCATTAGTGACAGTGACACTGTGTCCTCTGCCTGTGGACTGTAATATTTTGTCCTGCATAAAAAGGAATGATTAAAAATGACTGATTACATACATATGCAGATCAAAATTTATAATCTAAATTACACATGTTACAAAAAAACAAGATATACCATTCCTTTAGGCCCTAAGGTTGTTTTGACCAAGTCAGCTATCGCCATGGCTCCAACAAAAGATGCCTGAATCATGAAGATAATTTGCATCCAATAAATTGTAAGAAATTATAAGATTTTTAATAGATTTCAAATGTCTCAGAAGACTCACCATACGAGCTCGTTCACCCTTTTCTTCTGTAGCTTCATCTTTAAAAAGCTTTTCAACCTGAAACACACATCAAAAGCAGACAGGCAGTGTGACAAAATAAGAAAACAAAATAATAAACTTACTGAAACCCCACAAGTTATAACAAGATGTAACCTACCGCCATTTAAAGTCAGCAGATAGATAAAATTCAGTAGCCTATAAGATTATTATGACCTGAACAAGAAAAAAAATCAAGACATCAGATATCTAATTGATATTATACAAAAGCATCAAATCATAGACTTTGTGATAGAAACTGTTTCCTTCCAAAACGCCACCCATTACAAATCCAATTGTGTAGTAAAGCAAAACGCAACCCATTACAAAGAGAGAATGTGCACAGGTCCAGCAAACACTAACGACAAACAATAAAGTTAGGGTTTCTCGAGGTTTCTAGGGTTTCTGATGATATAACGACCAACACCAGGTTTAGATCATAAAAATAACGCTAGTAGACACCTAATGAAGTACAATGGTTCCAACTGATCAACCCACACGATAATAAGAGCATATAACCATGTGTGAACACTTATTTGAGAGGTAAATCGACTCCGACACACTAGTTTTCCAAATAATCACACACAACAACAAGTTTCATCTATGGAGGTTGTAAATCAAATTTCATATAAAGAAATGAACAGATCTGAACCGATTTTGAGAGGTAGAAGAAGTGATGTTACCAGAGTTCACCTGAAGAAACTTCGGGAAGAAGGAAGCGGTTGCTATGTGTGTGAGTGTAGAAGTGGAGAAGAAATTAGGGCCAAAGTGCAACCGCGAAAGCTTCAAGTCACGAAGCCGAAGATATGGAATTAGGATGGTGGGCTAGGTTTTGGGCTTTGGACATGGGCTAATGATTCTAACTAGCTTTAGTTGGACTTTCTTATTGGAATGAAACCACTCACCACACTTCGTTTATAACTTATCCAAACGATTAAGTGTTAAATAAATAAAAGTTTTAAAATACTAAATATTAAATTGTTTAAAGCTATTTTAACTTAAAATTTATATAGGAAATGTACGTGGAAAATCATGTCACAACACATTTAGAAATTTCAAAAAAATATTAGGTTTTTAAATTTAATAAGTATTTTATATTTAAGCCCAGTGGGATTCAAACAAAACTTACACCTAACAAAGATAAAAATAAGCATGTTCTAACCGTATATTTAGAACTTTAAATAACGTCATATTTTTGAAGTTATAAGATAAAAATAAAATATGATAAAATTAATAATCGTAATAAAATAATATTTTTAAAAAGATGAAATCAAAGCTAGAGCCCACAAGTCATGTGAAACACTTAGAAGTCATGTAGTTGAAAATTATATACAATGCTTTAGAGGTTTGTTGTTTAGTTTTAAAGGTATAGTTTGCAATTGGTTTTTTGTGCGGACCATTTTGTTTGCAATTGACTTTTTGTTGAAAGCAGTTTAAAACGAACCAAACTAAAATAAGCTTGATTTTAAATCCGATTGATTCTTTTCCTATCAATAGAATGAGGAGCCATTTCATAAGGCTCCTCAACGGACATACCACGACTGATGATGTGGTCCTATCCTCTTGTTTGGTATGTTGGCTACACGTGGAACACCATGGTGAGGTGTCGTGGATCATGGTTGTCACATCCCGACCGACGGCGGAATTATCAGGGCAGACAAATATAAAACGATTGTTCATAGCTCATGGAATTAAATAAATTGAAATAATATTAAATGTCATTTTCATTAAATATTACTAAACAAATAAATCATTACAATAAAATAAAGTTTCAAACAACATAATATTTTTTTAATTAATCTAGGTTCAAGTCCAACATGAGCATTAAGAAGTCCTCAAAATAACATCCTTAAACATGTTAAAAACAAGGTCAACATATGATGTTGGTGAGTTCTCCTGAATTTGTGCATGCGTATAAAAACAACTTTTAAGAGACAATTCATGTCATAGGTTAAGAAGTAATGCAAGAATATAGATAACATAATGATAAAATCAAACCTTGACAAAAATGGCCATAATAAGTTTTAACGATTAGCTAAGTATACTTGGTTTCCATGATGAACAAGAATACAACTTCTACTTTAGCACCAAATAAGTTTGTCAAGCCCATAAATCTTTGATATCACTAGGCTAGTAATAGATAATAATTGTTTTTACAACATGGCTATCATATAATGCTCACCATTATCTCAAATAACCATGACAAAGTTTATAAGATGAATTGCATGTGCATTACAAGTATTAAGATATTTTACAAGTGTGTATTTATACGGTTAACATGTTTCACCCCAAAAAGGTGTGAAATAAAAATGAAAACGGGGTATGAAAAACTCACATTGTATAATGATGGTTGTAGAGTACATAAAAAACTTGGATGTTCAAGAGCCAAATGTGAGGTCCTAAAGGATTAAAAGAAACAATAATTTGAGATCAGAATTCATTACAAGAAGTTAGGATGTTTAGAGAATACCAATTTTAGATTCTAGACAAAATGTTTTGTATATGTTTGAACAAATTTTAAAAATAACAAACAGGTTCATAAAATTATAAAAATTTACAGTTGACTAGTTCAGAGTCTCCTAAACAACTTTTGTTCAGAAACATTTTTATTAAAAGATCCGTAAATAGATCAAAATATCAACACAAGACAAAAGGTGCTGAAATGCACACTTATCTTGTGAAGGCTATTGTTCAGTCGTCCGATTGAGTTTGAAGACGTATAAACTATCTTTAAAAAGTTAATTCAGTTAACTTAATATTGGAGTCTGACTTTACTCAAATTTAGTTTGTTATGCTTAAGTTATAGTTAGTTGAAGTCAAACTATATTCTGCCAAATATATAGTAAGGCATTTATATGCACTTTTAGAATTCTAAAGCATGAAACTAGTTAGAACAAATTTATTATGTTGATATATGGTATATTAGACTTTATTTGAGTTATAAAAAATATTCTAAGGCTTTGGAATAGCCATCATTTAGAGAAATAATCTTGTGGAATAACCGAATGTGACGGCATAGCCGTCCATATGCAAACGGGATTCTTTGTTTACGTTAGCATGTTCTTAGCTTGATTTAGGAATGTTAGTGATTATTATAAGGTTAATGAATTTTAGAAGGTTAATAATGAAATAATAATGATTAAAATTAAAAGAGATTTAGTAGAAGAAAAATTAAAAGTAATAACATAAAGTCATGAGAGCAATTGGATGTTATGATGATTGAAACAATATAAAAATGCATAATATAAAAATAATATAAGATTACCATAGTATTAGAAAATTATTAAAATTTCTTGTAAAAGAAAGTTTTGAAATTGATCAAAACTAATAGATGAAAGAAAGATATGTGAGTGAGATTTTTGGAAAATGAGCAAATGAAAAGTGAGGCCTAAAGCTTGCTATTATAGTTGAAATTAGGATGGGGTTATGAATGATGTTAATTGTGAGTTACAAGTATTTCAAAATGGGGTTATGATTGGAATTAGAAATAAATATAAGATTAAATAAAATATATAGATAAAAGAATAATTACAATTTAAAATTTTAATTTATGAAAACCTTAACTTTAATTTAATCAACTTATTTCTTATAAAATCTTTATAGACTTTATAAATCTCACAAAAACTTTGCAATATGATTATTTATTTGATTGAATATTTAAATACTTATAAATATTAATAACCTTTCAAAATTTATAAAATTTATAAATTGTAAGATTAAATTAAATTGATTAAGTGACACATTTATTATAATTGAAACATAAAAATATATATAAAATGACTAAATAATAAATTTGATTTACAAGATTGACTCAAATGAGTTTGGGTTTGGGTTTCTAGTTTGAAAATAAACGAATGTTATAATGGCAGAGGCAGCCAAGCGTAGTTATGGCCAAGAGCCTTATCCTTCTCTTGACCATTCTATAATGGTAACTACATGGGTGCCCAAGCAATTCGCCAAGGCGCATATGTAAAGTTTTTTAAATTAAAAAATATATAGAAATATTATATTTAAATTAAAAAATAAAGTATTTGTTATTATGGAAAAAGTTAGGATAATTAAAATAATTTAAAACATATGTAACATTAGTTTGATTGATTATTATGTTATTTTGATGGTTTTAATCTATATAAACAAACACAATTGTGTGTACAAAGTATAAAACTAAAAAATATATAAACTATTAATATTAGTTCTTATAATTCTAAAAATAGTAGTTCTCAAATGATCCTAACTGTATATGTGTGTGTTGTAAAACTCGACTTATTTGGTCGACTACTCGGTACTCAGTAGGGTGAAGCAGTACATGAGAAGTGATCATCTATGTCTAACAAAAATGATCAAAGTGATGGTGTCACGGGATCGGTGGATTTAGCATGCCTTATTTGAAGTTGCATGATCAAAAATACAACATCAACATACTTGACCGGTCATAGATATTCAACAACATCATAAACGAAGTTGCACGTGACTTTTCATTCAATCTAAGAGAAACATAATATAAGCACGAGTATTATCTCGCTGATGGTATATACCTCGAGTGTCCTATTTTTGTTAAATAGTTTACGTGCCCAGAAAATAGGAATAGGGCAAGATCTAAATAAGCGCAAGAATCTACAAGCAAGGATGTGAAACTGGCTTTTGGTGTCCTTAAGCAATGGTTGAATATTATGAAACATCAAACAAGGGCATGGAAGCGAAAAAAGAATAAGAACTACTATGTACATGTGTGTAATATTAAATAACATGATTTTAAGAGACAAAGATCGTGCTATTTGTGCATACTTGTCTATCGACAAACGAGAAATTAGCGAAACATAAAAGGTGGCTAATGCTCGACAAATACATAACTGTGAAACGTACAACTCTATTAAAGCGGGTATGGTGGAACATATTGTCACACTTCGCCCCAACTATGTTATCTAAAACGTGAGTACTCTCCTTGACTTAAAAATTTGGTTGAACTTGCGAATGCCTTTTGAAATAAAATCTAGCTTATCTAAAACTATGCTTAATGGTTTAACAAATGGCTTTAGGTAAAATAACGCCTAGAGGCAATGTAAGCAAAAATAATTTCACTGAACTTACTTTTAAATCAAGTGTAGTGGTTTTAACTAATTGTAATTATTGCTTGATATTTTTTATTTCATATTTAATAAACATATAATATTAATTAATATATTAGTTATGATTAATATACAATACTCTTAATTAGTTATGTTTAATATTATGCGTTTAACTAATATAGTAAAAACTAGAAGAAAATATTAACTTCATGGTTATTTTTATGTCAAATTAAACTTAAAGGGTTAAATTTAAAACATTGCAATAAATTAAAGGGGCTCATGAGAAACTTTCATATTAAAAATTGAAGAAATAAGCTAGCCGGCAAATTAGGTCCTCTTTCTGGGACACTAACATCATCTTCGTTCTTTTTTTAATTTTCTTCTTCAACATTTTATATTTCTCCATTAAAGCATCATATTTCTATATTTAAGCTTAATAATTTTACATTTAAGTTATGAAATCTCCATCAAAATCTTCTATTTCTTCTTCCTCACTCTATTTGAAGTTTTTGCGCCCTCTCCTTTCACCATCTTTGTAGTGGCTTTGGAGCCACATTTCCAAGCCATATTACCACTTATGGCGCCCTAGACACCTCCATCATGTTGAGTCTAATAAAAAAGTAATAATAAAAGACACGTGACAACATCACATTTATCCTAATTAATTTTTTTTGTTTCTCTCTTCTATTAACTAATTACTCTAATTACTAATAATATTATTTAATTTTTTTATATTAAAAATAGTTTTAAGTAAATTAAGAAAAATATATTTTTATTAGAGTAGGGTTATACTAAAAAGATGGTTTAATCTAAAATGTTTAAGAAGGATTGTGGCTTGACACATATCATTATATTGTTTTAAAAAATATTGGCAAGACCGTGTACGTACGAAATACTAATAGATTCTGCGTTTATACCGAATCAAATAGTGCGGAATTCTATTTGATTGGCGATCCAATCAGTGAGAACAATTACCCGATCGATATAAGATTGAGACTAAACGTTATGAATGAGTAGAGATCGATCAGGATTGATCCATGAAGTTGGACAGGCTTCCTTGGACGTTCTAGACAGCTATGATTCGTAAGAGTATCAAGTGTTTCTCAAGTGTTCTTCAAGTGTTTTTGTTTTTCCACGAATTAAGTGGTATTTATAGGTTATGGGTTTCCAATCGTACGACTGAACCATTAGCATGGTTCAATCGTGCGACTGAATCATGTGATTGATCCATACGCACGACTGAAGGTTCAGTCGTGCGACTGAGTCAATCTTATGTCTCAATCGTGCGACTAATCCAGTCTCCTGGTTCAGTCGTGCGACTGGTCCATTAGCATGATGTATTCATGCGTATGGTCCATAAGCATAGTCCATTCGCATGAAGAATCATACGACTAAGTTTGAACACATTTCTTAATCATTATTGATTAAGAACTATGCACAACAACCTCAAACCTATATAGTAAGTTCATTATACTTTAACACACCATAATACTATAAAATTTTAAACATTATAAACATCAATCACATATTATATTTCATTTAACCCATTCATTACATATGTGTAAGACATGAAAGACTTTTACATTAAGCACATAAACTAGGGATATATGTATCAACAAATATGATATTTTGGTCATTATGTCAAATACGTCAGGTTATTATGTCTTATACATACATTGTATTAAATATCAGTTTAGCGTGTTATATATTTTACATCATTTGTTATATGTTGTGTTATTTTTGTCGTTGATTCTATGCATTATATTATGTTATCTATTATTGTGTTTTACAATTTGAATACACAATGATATACTTTCACCAATGTACTTGTCAAAACTCAGTATTAAAGATAACCAAATACATTATTTTTGTCATTGTTTTTTTATAATTTACATAAACTTGTTGTCTATCATTATTGTTGGATCTAGAAAGACTGGTGCAACCAAGACCAAACACTTAGACATTTTTGGTGCAACTAATAAAGGTCTTCCAAAGCTAAGTATGGAACTTCCGAAGACAAATGGAGTTTTTCTGAAGATAAGTACAAGATCATCAAGAAAACTCCAACTTTCGAAGACAAAGTCATCTCATCCAAAGTTCAAGACTTAGAAGAATTCAAGACAATGACTTCCGAAGAATGTTGATATGAAGAAGTCCCCAATCCACGGAAGAAATAGCCTCTTCCGAAGTATAAGTGGCTTCGGAATAACTTGTTCTACCAAAGCCAATTAATCTTCGGAAGACACTGCTATGAACCGGTAGACATAAGTATGGTGCTTGTGAGACTCCGTTACAGACCTTTGATATACTGCATGATGCTTTCTCAAACCCACGTAGTTGACCATACTTTATTCTACTGTTCACCTTTTATTATTTAGTATAGTTGCCAACTTTAGTTGGTGACAAAAGGTAAGTCATGGACATGTCATGACTACCAAATCTTAGATAAGACTTTATCTAAGATACCTTAACTATAGCTTTGTATTATTTGCTTTACTTATAGGTTTCCAGCTGGTATCAAAGTATATCCGGTTGTAGGTGATAGTATATATAGTTTCTCATTGTAACTCTTGTAATATGCTTGTAAGAGTCTTGTAATACTTTGAGTTGAGAAGTAATATATACACGTACCTTGAAAATTATTTCCTTCTGTTCTTTGTTACTTAATATATTATTATCAACTCTTTGAAGAGATTTTGCTTCATCTAAACCATGTGTGACTAAGTGAGTTTGAGAGAAAACCAAGTGTTAAATTTCAAACATTGATCCTTCAAGTGTATCAGAGCTTTTTAGGATCTTGATTGTGAGATCTTACCATCCAAATCAACCTGCTTTTCACTTCTCCTTTAAGCACACTAAAAATGGCTCTCAACCAAAAGTCTAAAGTTAAGATAGGGACGATAACTAAAGCACCTATCATCACCCCTGAAAACTTTAGATCATGGAGCAGACGCATAGAAGGCTTCATCAGGTATCAAGATTAAAAAATATGGCAATCTATTATCAATGGTCCTTACAGACCAAAGGTTGCTGCAACAGGTGGAAACAGTGCCATGATAGTGAAAGCCATTGAAGACTACTCTGATGAAGACCAGAAAAAGTTAGACATTGATAGCAATGCTATGATTGTTCTTATGACTACTATACGCAACTCCATCATGGTGGGTTTTGAGCAATACATGTTAGTTAAAGAACTGTTTGGTGCATCGTCTCAAATGTACTCTAGCTCAAATGACTCAAAGAAAGATTAACTGAAGTAGTTGTTCAAGAACTTTACTTACATTGTTGGAGAGACCCTCAACCAACAATACTTCAGGTATATGGATCTTATCTATTCCCTTCAGTCTGTGGGAATTGCCCTTGAATTGAGAGATCCCACTCGAAAATTCATGAGTGCACTCTCAAATGAGTGGACATTCTATTGTGTCTCTATCAAGAGGACAAAAAATCTGAACTCCCTCACAATTACTAAACTATATGGCATCCTTGATGGATACTGTATAGAGATGTACAACAAGAGAGGCCATTAGATTAACAGACCTTCAAGCCTTCCTGCTAGCAATGCTTTAATGGTTGCTAAAGGCTCAGGACCCCCTAACCTTAACAATACCTCACATATTCACAGCAGCTATCCTGCTCTTCAGGACCCTACATCACATTCTCTAAGACTCGAAGGTCTCAACAGGCTTAGCAAAGTTCTTTTCAGGACAGTTGTGCCTTTGTCTCAGGAAGTGGGTACTCTAGTGATCATCAATATTCCTTTGATGATCTAGAGTGCTTGAGTCTAGATGATGTGGAGTATGTACACATAGTCCAACAAAAGGCTCTGCTAACCTACCGAGCAAAGAAGTTCTTCAAAAGAAAAGGAAGGCAGATCCCTCAAAACCCAACTAACAACAAGTTTGGGTCTGATAAAACAAAGGCCAAATGTTACAACTATAACCAACTTGGTCATTTTGCAAGGGAATGTAAGGCTCCCAAGTCAAATCCGGGAACCTTACATGCCTCATCACATCTCTCTACACCTAAATTCACTGGGAAGTCAACTGAAACAACTGTTGTGGCTCAAGAAGTTAACTGGAGCTTCATGGTACAAGATGTGACTCTTGCTCAAGCACTCATGGCTAGAACATATGAAAACAAGGTATATGAACATATCTGTACTCCAGCTTGTATTGCTAAGGTTAAGTTATATCAGGACCATAATATGAAAATTAAATCTGATATTGAGTCTTTAAATATTTTTAATCTGATTTTAAAAGGTCTGAATCTAACTATCAAAAGAAAATTGAAGAGTTAGAGAAAACTGTGTCTTTGTTAAAACATGAACATACCAACTACAAAACTCAGATCAAGGATTTAATATTCAAATTGATGAGGCTAAAGCCCAGCTTGTCACAATTGAGGCTCAAGCCAGGAAGCATGCTATCTCAGAGCAAAACTTCCAAGCCATCATTGCATTATTCTCTCACTCAAAACTTTATTATCAAAACAAAGGTGGGTTGGGAACTAATAAAATCGCTCCACCATACTTTTATGAGTCTATTAGACAACCAATGTGTGGTACTGAAGAGCAAGAGGTTCTATTTGTTGACCCTCCTTCCTATGAGTCAAAGAGTGATGCAACTTTGGAGACTATCACAAGGAAGAACTAGGTAGACCAAATCCCTCTTACCAGTGATGACCAACCCCTAACCACTAAAGCCAAAAGAAGCCGGGCTAAGGCAACCAGAAAAACTGTCAAGAGTGTGGCTGAATCTAAGATGAAGATTGACCCAAAACAAAAGGGTGTATTCGTCTCAGCTGGATTCAGGTGGTTGGAAATTCTGATCCTGGAAAAATATGTAGTACCAACACACCTATCCAACAAAAGGATCAGAAGACAAAGGGAAGATTTACTGATGAATACAAGAAGAATAAGAAATAACAGCCTTAAAATTCCTAAAAGACTAACATTGCCTGCATAATGTGTGGTCTGCAAAACCACATGACCAAAGATTGTTATTACAATCCTACTAGCACACTATGCAAACAATGTTAAAAGAGAAGGAGTCAGGTACGGTTTCTCATTTAGACCTTATCATTTGGTTCAAGTGATGAAAAAGGGAAAGCTTGTTTCCGAAGCAAGGTTGCTTTTGGAAGAAAGTCATTCTTCTGAAGGGAAAATGGCTTCGGAAGTTAAAGTTGTTAAGACTCAAAAGAACAAGAGAGTCCCCTTGAAACCATCCCAGAAGAAGACTGCTTCGGAAGAAAAGGTGGTGAAGGCTTGATCCAAAAAGAAAGAAGCTTCGGAAGAATGACATGCTGCTCAAGCTTCATCAAGCTCATCCTCAATGATCAACCAAGGGATGGAATGGAAGATCAAAGAAGATGTTATAGCCTAAGCCTCTTTTTCACAAACACCTATTGAACCCCCATGCATAAATTTTGGTTCAATACAATCCTCATCATTAGGAAAGCCCAATACCAACAAGGCTTGGGTTTCCAATAAAACTAACTTTTTCACCTTATGTGCAGGGAAATCCATATGACAAGAATAACAATGTGTGAATTATAGATAGTGGATGCTCTAAATACATGACAGGAAACATATCTCTCCTTTAACAATTTCAACATTTTGATGGAAGTCCTGTTCAATTTGGAGGTGAGGCTGGAGGATAAATTTTTGGAAGAGGAAATGAATCCAATGACAAGTTAAAAGTTGACAAAGTTCACTTTGTCAAACAACTTGAACACAACTTGCTAAGTGTTTCTCAATTCTATGATCAAAAGCATCAAATGCTTTTCACAGAACATGAGTGCATTATCCTCAAACCTGGGATGACTATTTCTCAGGAATTTGTGCTTTTTAATTAACAAAGGAAAGGGGATATGTACATTGTTGGATCAAGAAGAAGGCTGGTGCAACCAAAACCAAATCACTTAGATAATCTTGGTGCTACATGCAAAGGCTTCCGAAGCTTAGCATGAAACTTCCGAAGGTTGTAGAGTACTTCCGAAGACAAAGTGAAAGATCAACTTCCGAAGACAGAACTCTACTTCCGAAGTCAAGAGCATGCTTCCGAAGATCAAGTCTTAGAGAACAATCAGAAGACTACTTCCGAAGTATGAAGAAAAGAAGAAGTCTCCAAGCCTCGGAAGAAGCAACCTCTTCCGAAGTATAAGTGGCTTCGGAAGTACTTGTTCTTCCGAATCCATTTAACCTTCGGAAGACACTGCTATGAACCAGTGGACACAAGTAT
>BJCM01229169.1:0-10303 GCA_018326385.1 Flaveria bidentis
TTCAGTAGTTATAGAATTAGCTGTACTTGGCGTTTATTGTAAGATGTCCTCAGCTGTTGTGGACATCTTCAGTAGTTTTCTGTTAATTTCAGCTGTTTGAATAATCTGTTAGATGTCACTATCAGGTGACATCTGCTGACGTCACATTCCTCTATAAAAGGAATGTTAACCTAATTTGTAATCCACCGAAGCTTGCGAGTGAATGAATATATTATCTTTTGCAGAAAACTCTCTCTTTATAACCGTCGTTGTTTGATTGAATATTCTTATTATTCTTGCTTAAATTTTGTCTAATTTTAGTACGATTCCGCTGCATATTATAACCTAATTGATCAAACCAGATCTTCGATCCCCAACAAGATCGATCTGAATATTTTAACGATCCTTACATCTCTCGTTCTATAGTCATTAACCCAAAACTTACTCATTCAGCAATATGTGAAGCATAGGTTTAAAATATATTAATTAACTCCACAAAACAATATGTTACAACACACTCTCTCTCACTCTCACACTATTTTAGGTCTGTCCCAAAATCCTAACTCAGAGTAATTATTTCTCATTTCCTACTTCACTTTTCATGTGGTGTCTGAGATTGTTAGAATTTCCATTGCATCTTTTCCTAATTGATTTCTTTGTTTTGAAGCTTTTTTATTTTCTATTCAATAATTCTATCGGTTTCGCCACATATCTCAACATATTATCAATCACAATATCATTCAAGGGAACGTGACACATTACATCCATAAAATATTTATGTAAGTAAGATTCATGGAAATTGTTATGTATCCTACTTAACATTGGTAACAATTCTAATTGATATGGCATACTCCTAACACATGAAATAATCTAGATTGGTCGAATAACCCGTGGGCTCAGCTTTATATGTTTACAAAACCTAATCACTCCCTTTCATGGAAAGACCTTTAATTTAACATGATATCCAACTTGTAACTAAATTGATCACCTCTCTTTAACATATGGGAGTTTGACATTTCTTACCATATAACATTTCATAAGGTGGCATTCTTTTACTTGAATGGTAGCTATTATTGTAGCAAAAATCTTTTATGGGCAAGTATATATATCATAACATCATTTGAAGTCAAACATATATGCCTGCAATATATCCTTTAATGTGTTGATTGTACATTCATTCTAATCATCCGTCTGTGAATCATATGTCTTAGTAATCAACAACTGAGTTCCATATTTTATACAATCATTACCAGCACTCTATGCCTTGATACTATTTATTCAAGAATACTTTAATCATACACTTAGAAGAATAATTTCTTATATAGGGAAAAAGTGAAGATATTTTTTCGAATGATGTTGTAAGGTTTTATATAAGACCGGTGCAATCCAAAACATACAAAATCTATCATGCATGCATGCACAGAAGTACTAAGTAGAATGCTTCGGAAGTTTCACATTATGCCTTAGAAAATTTCTAAGTGTCAAATCTTCCAGAGTCAAGACCAACATCTTCTGAAGGAAAACATCAAGTCTTTTGAAGCTTCAAAGACAAAGTCTTCTACAGCCAATTGATAAAGACAAATTTCTTCCAAAGACTTTTGAGTGCATGCTTTATCTGATGTACCTTTTATCATAAAACTAGACCAACTTTCCGCTGCAACTCTATTGACTCATCAACTTTCACAAGTTGGTGAAAGGTCCATGCTTTTGGTAACTATACATTGAGGTCTTAAGTCTGTTACTTTCTACTTTATGTACTTTTATCATTTTTGTAATATATAAGGATGTGAGCTATGAAATGTCACAATCACTAGTCAAAAGGAAATCTACCTTTTGACTCTACATTGATTTTGTTGTTGTTTAGATCATGTATCCAGCTGGCCTTCAATGTATGGCCAGCTATAGGATGTAGTTTAAAGTATCTCAGGTCTCTTGTATCTTTCTTTAAGCTTTGTAACACTTGTAAGAAACTTGTGAGCAATATTCAACATTCTTGAAAACCAAACACTTTTGTTATCTTGTTCTTGTTCTGTCTCTTTATTACTTGTGTTTCATAGTATCAAAGTGTGATTGGTTACTAGTTCCCTATTTGATTTGTTAAGTATTCTAACTCACTCTTATCGTTGTGTTTTGTGTTGTAAGTGACCATCCCTTAAATGCTCCTGCAATTCGTATCAGAGCATTTCAGGCTCTTAATTGTAAGATCTCACCATCTTAATATCGCTCACACACACAAAATACTTAACATCTTAAATGGTAGCTATCACTAAAGCTGATATGGAAACTGGAACCATGGCAAAGTCCCTACTAATCACTTTTAAATAATTTGACACTTGGTTGCAAAGAATGGAAGGTTTCATCAATTCATAAGACTCCAGGATGTGGGAATCGGTTGTCTCATGACCTTTGATGTGCTACAAATTATACATAAAAATCCTATCAAAAGAACATCAATTATTCTTTAATATCTTCCTTAAAATGATGAAAATGTACTTAAAATGTTAAATTGTGTTTTCAGGTGTTTAACAAGAAATTGAAGTAATCTGAGCTTTGGAGTCTAAGCATGGGTCGTGCCTTATTAAGCACGCCCCCATGCGTTGCCAGAAACACACCCGCATGCTAAATTAACACACCCCCATGCTTGGACATCTGATATGACAAAAAGTACTATCCCCTAAAAATAGACACGGGGCCGTGCCCCATGAGGCACGGGGCCAAGCCCCACCTCCAACGTGGGGTCGTGCCCTATTTAGCACGGGGTCGTGCCCAACACAACCTGCACGTACGAGCCGACCAACTTTCGTAAGCATTGTACTAGCTCGGGGCCGTGCCTTTTAGGCATAGGGCCGTGCTTAAACACTCCAGAAAGCCTATAAACAGATTCCTAAGTTCACCAATTTCTAAGAGCTTTGGGGGGACAGTTACTTTGCAGAATTCTCTCAGGAATCAAGACTTCAAGGTCATTTGGAGGTTCGGGAGGTGCATACAACACTTGGAAGAAGCTCGGGATCGTCTAAACGTCATCCATTGTGGATTATCGGTTCGATTGACCCATTTCACCGATGATTACATATCTATCTTCTTTGTTATCTGTTGTTATGTTAAAACTCATTATGAGCTAAACTCTTTTTATCATCCTAATCGGTTGAAACTTATTTAATTTGTGATAAACTAATGGTGTGATAAATATTATGTTAATGTTATGGTGGTCTTGGAAAAACTATTGATGGGTAGCATCTACATTTGAATGGGAAGTTATAAATTTATGGTTTGTGATTGTGATTGTCATAAGAGGTTTAAAACCGTATAATTAACTTTCATTTGCGAAACCAGTCTTCATAATAAATCCATGGCTAATGAACTGGAAATGGTTATTAGAAATCATACACTTTAACATTCTGATCATTTGCGGGTTCCCTTTTATTAGTTTGAGAAATCTTCAGTAATTGTTATGGTTTTCTAAAATTAATGGTATGTTAGAAAGGAACTTGATCAACTCTCTTTTTAACATTAAGTTATGTTTTCAGAAATCATATGTCAAATAGGTCATAAAAGATTTACCTACATTACTAGGGCTTTGATCTCAGAAGTAAAACTCAACATGACGTGATCCAAGTCACTATGGCAGCAGGATAGACGAGAAATCGCGTTAGCTCATCTTTATAAACATTAACATAATTACATTAATCCATATATTTTAATCACACCACCAATTCATCACGGTTACATAAGTGGATTCTAATTAGGATGATAACTTTTATTCCCTGGTTTTAAATCCAAACGCTTCAAATCTTAGTTTACTTTAATTTTATCTTTGTTTTTAAACCCTAAAAATCTTTCCAATGCAACTTATCATTTTCTTTAACAAAAACCAAATTTGATAGTCAAACATCAAGTTTGTTGAGTAGGCTAGGTGTGTCCACGGATTGATACTCAGTTCTTACCAACACTATATTATCACACGACAGGTACACTTGCCTTTTGTGTGCGTGGTTTAGTACTAGTAATAACCATTTAAAACTGAATATGTGCGATAAATCTTTATCAAAACA
The DNA here is from genome assembly GCA_018326385.1 of Flaveria bidentis. Classification (NCBI taxonomy): domain Eukaryota; kingdom Viridiplantae; phylum Streptophyta; class Magnoliopsida; order Asterales; family Asteraceae; genus Flaveria; species Flaveria bidentis. The sequence goes on from BJCM01229169.1 coordinate 4,032, forward strand.
TATATACTATCCGCACCCATCAAGTTTTTGGCACCATTACAAGGGACACACGGCAGTGTGAAAAACAACCTAATTTTTTGACTATTTGTATATAACTTGTTAATATATTTTTGTTCAAACTTCATTTTATTTTTGTTAGATAGTTTGCCTTAGTTAGTTCACCTACATTTGCCTGATTCATTTAAAGCCTTAGTTAGTTTATGCTCCTTTAAGTTAGTGTATGTCCGACTCGTTTAGTCCTGAACTTGTTTCGCCTCTTTCGGAACCCAAACTACTTTTCCGTCAAAGATTGCACGAAAGACCACAACTAGCAGCACCAGTTATTGAAGAAGACATTTTGGAAGGTACACCATCTGAAGAAGACATGGCTAACCAAGACGTGGAAATGAAGATGACGCACTATGCCACACGTCAGTAGATGGTTATGAGTCTAGTGTTGTCCAACCAGCAATAGCAGCCAATAATTTCGAGATTAAGTCTAGTATTATCCAACTCATAGAAAACTCTTTTCAGTTCTATGGGTTACAAGACAAAGATCCTAATGTTCACATCTCACGATTCATTCGTATCTGTGCTACCTCCAAAATCAATAACTGTTCAGACGATGCCATTCGACTAAGACTTTTTCCATTTTCACTTCGAGGCCGAGCCATCGACTGGCTTGATTCACTTCCGCCTGGTTCCATCACCACAGGGGCAGAAATGGCTGAACTAAGAAGTAGCATCACAAGTTTTCGCCAAGACGACGATGAATCATTACACGCAACATGGGAGAGATAAAAAAGTCTCCTTCGGAGATGCCCACATCACGGACTTGATCTGTGGCTGCCGTGTCAAACCTTTTATGATGCAATCAGCGGAGCCCACAAGCAAGTGGTAGACCAAAGTGCGGGAGGAGATTTCGGAAGTGTCACACCAATAGAAGCATACCAAGCCTTTGAAAGAGCATCTAAGAAGAGCTTTGCTTACAATCCCTTAAGGACCAAATCCAGTTCTAAAGGTATTCATCAAGTTGACTCTGAAACCCTAATTGCAGCCCAATTAGAAGCTCTAACCAAAAAATTCGAACAATTGCAAAGCAAGCTAAAGAAAACTCCAACACGATGCAACACAAGTGGAAATTCACACAAGACCAACAAATGTCCACAAGGCATTATGATAGTTGAAGATGTTGACTACGTAGGAGGCCAAATAACTCATGCAACAACAACTCAAATTGGAGAAGCAACTCGAATTACAAAGATGCTGGTAATAACCAACAATCATCTGGATTCAACCAAAGGCCACCTTACCAACAAAAGAAACCACCATACCAAGGTCCAAGCAACCAAGACCGTGGAGCATCATCAATGGAAGACTTATTGCAGCAGTTGTTGTTAACCACACAAGCCATAGATGAGTACATCCGGAAATCTGAACGAAGAAATGAGGAGAGGTACCAAAGAAACGAAGCTGACATCAAAAGCAACAAAGCATCATTGCAGACCATAGAGCACCAAGTAGGTCAAATAGCATAACAACTATCTAAAAGACCTCAAGGAGCTTTGCCTAACAACAATGTGACAAACCCTGATGCGCAAGTCAAAGCCATCACCACCAGGAGTGGCAAAACCACTAAAGGTGATGCACCCGCATTACAGCCCATCCTTGAAGAAGCAGAAACTGAAACTCCAAGTAATGCGAGTGATAAGCAAAAGCAACCAGTTGTTATTGAAGAACCAGCCAAGAAATACGGTCCACCACCACCCTATGTTCCATCACCTCCATATCCAGGTCGTTTGAGACAACAAAGAATGGAGGCACAATATGGCAAATTCCTTGGGTTGTTCAAGCAACTCCACATCAACCTGCCCTTGGTGCAGGCCATAACACAATGCCAAACTACACTAAGTTTCTAAAAGGTGTCTTGTCGAACAAAAAGAAACTGGAAGAGTTATCAGACATGGTTTTGAATGAGGAATGCTCTGCAGTTCTTCAAAACAAACTACCTCAAAAGATGACTGATCCGGGAAGTTTCACCATACCTTTCCTAATAGGATATATTTTTTGTCAGTAACACGTTAGCTGATTTAGGTGCAAGCATTAACCTTATACCTTATGTGGTTTTTGAAAAAATAAACCTATGTGAACCTAGACCTACCCGTATGAGCATCCAGTTAGCTGACCATTCTGTCAAATATCCAAGAGGCATAATTGAAAATATCTTAGTTAAAATTGACAAATTCGTATTTCCTGTTGATTTTGTGATCCTTGACATGGATGAGGAAAAAAATGTTCCTCTTATCCTAGGTCGATCTTTCTTAGCGACTGCTCGAGCCCTCATTGATGTTTGTACATGCAAACTCACGCTTAGAGTAGATAAGGAGGAAGTAACTTTCGATATTGGCCAATCCATGAAACACCCTCAACATCATGATGAGTCACTCTATTACGTTGATGCTTACGATTCGAACATAAGCTGTCGTTTTCCGGAACTTCAAAATGAAGCTTGCAACACTGAATTAATAGAGGTCCAAATCACCGAACCCATCTATGAGAACCAAATCATTCCAGAACTTGAAGTTGATGAAACATCATTTCATCAAGAAGCATTTGAGATCATTGAGCAAGATCTAGAACCGAAAGCCAACCCTTCTATCGAAGAACCTCTAGATTTAGAGCTCAAAGAACTTCCATCTCATCTCGAATACGCTTTTCTTGTAAACACATCTCAACTTCCTATAATAATCTCACCCACCTTATCAATTGATGAGAAGAACAAGTTGCTTAATGTGCATAAGGCACACAAATGAGAATTGCATGGAAAATCATGGACATCAAAGGAATCACATTTGCACTCATAAAATATTGATGGAGGAGAACTTCAAATTCATCATTCAACCTCAAAGACATTTAAACCCGAGCATGCAAGAGGTGGTGAAGAAAGAAGTAATCAAAATGCTAGATGCCAGTTTGATTTACCCTATTTATGATTCGCCTTGGGTCAGTCCCATCCAAGTTGTTCCAAAGAAAGGAAGAATGATTGCTGTAACTAATGAGAAGAATGAGCTTATTCCCACTCATACGGTTACAGGATGGAGAGTTTGCATAGACTATCGCAAACTCAATGACGCCACAAGGAAAGATCACTTCCGTCTTCCTTTCATCGACCAAATGCTTGAGAGATTATCTGGAAAAATGTTCTATTGTTTCCTGGACGATTTCTCAGGTTTTTTTCAAATTCCTATTACTCCCGAAGATCAAGAGAAGAAGACATTCACCTGTGTGGATGCCCTTTGGATTGTGTAATGCTCCTACTACATTTCAAAGAGGCATGGTAGCAATTTTTCATGACATGATTGAACACTCAATGGATGTTTTCATGGATGATTTCTCTATCTTTGGAAACTCATCTGAGAAATATCTTGAAAATCTGGAAAAGATGCTGGTTAGATGTGAAGATTCTAACCTTGTTTTAAATTGGGAAAAGTGCCACTTCATGGTTACGGAAGAAATAGTGTTAGGACACAAAATATCTCGAGCATGGCTTGAAGTCGATCAAGCCAAAGTCGACACTATTTCTAAACTTCCACATCCCACAACCGTGAAAGATATCAGAAGATTCCTAGGTCATGCAGGATTCTACCATTGTTTCATCAAAAAATTCTCAAAAATTGCTCGACCAATGACTCAACTTCTTGAGAAAGACGCTCAATTCGTATTTTCTGACAAATGAATTAGTGCATTCAAATTGCTTAAGAAGAGATTGGTAACCGCTCTAATCATGGTTTCCCCAGACTGGACGCTACCATTTGTACTCATGTGCGAAGCAAGCGATTTTGTGGTAGGAGTCGTATTAGGATAGAGAAAAGACAAGCAATATCCACCAATTCATTATGCGAGCAAAACCCTAAACGACGCACAAGAAAACTACACCACCACCGAAAAAGAACTTCTTGCGGTAGTTTTCGAAAACAATTATTTACACCGATACCCTTCGTTATTTGTTCAACACACAAGATGCAAAGCCGAGATTGATTCGTTGGATTCTTTTGCTTCAAGAATTTGTCATCAAAATTCGTGTTAAGAAAGGAACGGAAAATCTAGTGGCTAATCATCTCTTGCGTCTTGAGGATTCAAGTCCTTCACAAACTAAGGAAGCCATAATAAACAACAATTTTCCTCACAAAATCCTTATGCATATTCAATCCTCAATCGATGAACATCCTTGGTTCGCCGATTTTGTAAATTACTTAGCAAGCGGAATCCTTCTCAAAGGAATGACTTATTAGCAAAAGAAGAAATTCTTTACTGATATCAAACATTACTATTGGCAGGATTCGTATCTGTTCAAAATCAGTGCAGACCAACTCATTCGAAGATGCGTATACGGAAGTGAAGCAGAACAAATCCTAAGGCACTGTCATGAAGGACCCATTTGAGGCCACCATGGAGCAACCTTAACAGCCAAGAAAGTATTTGACTCTTGATTTTACTGGCCCACGATCTTCAAAGATACTCACAACATGGTACGCACCTGTGATGCATCTCAAAGAGCAACCTATATCTCAACACGGGATGAGATGCCTTAGAAACCGGTTCAAGTATGTGAGGTATTTGATATATGGGGTATTGATTTCATGGGGCCATTCCCGGTGTCATTTGGCAATCGTTATATCATGGTAGCAGTTGATTACATTTCAAAATGGGCTGAAGCTCAAGCCCTGCCTACTAATGATGCCAGAACGTTTTCAGATTCCATAAGAAACTATTCTCTCATTTTGGTGCCCCCCAAAGCTCTAATTAGTGATCGAGGAACTCATTTCTGTAACAATCAGCTCGAACGAGCAATGGCGCGTTATGGAGTTCCCCATCGCTTTACAACTGCTTACCATCCACAAGCGAATGGGCAAGCTGAAGTCACTAACCGAGGCATCAAACGAATCTTGAGAAAACTGTAGGTCAAAACCACAAAGATTGGTCTACCAAGTTAGATGATGCATTATGGGCTATTCAAACAACCTATAAGACTCCCATCGGTACAACACCGTTCAAACTAGTCTATGGGAAGTCGTGTCATCTACTTGTGGAACTAGAGCACAAGGCCTTTTGGGCACTTAAAGCAGCAAACCTGGATCATGACCTTGCAGGAAAGAATCGATTGCTACAAATTCACGAATTTGAGGAATTGAGAGAACAAGCGTACGAAAACGCTAGGGTTTACAAAGAAAAGACAAGGAAATCCCTTGACACTCGATTAAAGAACACAAAACGATTTCATGTGGGAGAATGTGTCTTACTGTACAACTCTCCTTTATGTTTGTTTCCTGGAAAACTGAAATCACATTGGTCTGGACCTTATACGATCAAAAACGTGTTTCTCAATGGTGCCATTGAAATTTATAACCACGAAGGTTTAAGTTTCAAAGTGATGGTCATCGTTTGAAACCGTATAACGATGGACCAACCAAGATTCCCTCGGAGGAATTACACCTCCACCCCGAAGAAAACTAATTTTGGGGAAGGGTCGTGCCGAAGTCCTGAAACTTAAACAGGGCACCTGTACATAAATTTTTCGTAATTTTTTAACATTTTTTTAGGACGCACAAGCACAGGGCCGTGCCTTATGAAGCACGCCCCCGTGTCTCTAAAATTGTCTTCCACGATCTCCGTTGACAACTCTGGAACATTACAGGTCGTGCCTAGCCAATCACGCCCCCGTGTTCACTTTCCAAGACCTATATATAAATACCACACTTGTTCCATTATTTCATCACACCCATTTATGTTTAAAAACGTCTAAAAAATGAAAGAATCAAGCCATGGAAGTTCCAACTGGAATCCTGCGAAAAAACCGCGTTCTGAAACGCAAGAGCCAACGACTCAAGAAAACTTCTTCAAGCTACATGAACTTATCAAGCAATTGACTGAAATGAATCTTGTTGTGTCCCAACGCTTAGCTGAACTTATCCAAAAAGTTCAAGAGATGGGCGAGGAACTCGTTTCCATTAACCGACAGCTTGCAGAATTAAGCAACCAAACTTCTCACTATCCCATCCCGAACCTTCCACACGAAATGTGGAGGCTTCTTTTAGAAGCATTTCGTGATGTGCTAAGTGCGCTGATGCGCGTTAAAGAGTCTGGTTTTGCTGTTTCAGATTCTCGGCTTTTAACGTATCGTGTAACCATAGGACCCAAGGAAATGTAATTTTCAATTTGGTTTGTGTTATTTAACTCTAGGACTATTTTCATATCTTTTCTAATGATTTGGAAGTGATAAAACTTAACTGGGA
>BJCM01229170.1:0-13170 GCA_018326385.1 Flaveria bidentis
TTAGATGTCACTATCAGGTGACATCTGCTGACGTCACATTCCTCTATAAAAGGAATGTTGACCTAATTTGTAAAAAGCCGAAGCTTATGAGTGAATGAAAATATTATCTTTTGCAGAAAACTCTCTCTCTATAACCGTCACTATTTGATTGAATATTTATCTTATTCTTGCTTAAATTTCGTCTAATTCTAGTACTATTCTGCTGCAAATCTTAACCTAATTGATCAAACTAGATCTTAGATCCTAACAATGGAGTACTGAGTCTTATGAGCCTCATCCATTATCTTCCCAAGTAAATCCCCAAAATGAGGAATCCACATTCGTCCGAATCGGGTCCTAACAACGTGTGTGTTTTCACCCAACTTCGCGACTAGACCTCTCATTCTTTCAGAGTTATGATGATCCTCTTTCAACGCCTCATCTTGAAATTCTTTGACCTGATTCATGACATTGAGGTCATAACTAACTAATATGCCTTCACCTAAATCGGCTCAGGTCTTTCCTTCCAGCTAAGGGAATCCGCCACCACGTTGGCTTTGCCCGGATGGTAATGGATCTTGCAATCATAATCCTTTATGAGATCCAACCATCTCTTTTGCCTTATGTACAAATCCTTCTACTCAAAGAAGTACTTCAAGCTCTTATGGTCAGTGAATATGGTGCACTTTGTCCCATACAGGTAGTGCCTCCAAATCTTTAACGCGAAGATCACAACTGCTAGCTCCAAATCATGTGTAGGATAATTGACCTTATGAACTTTAGACTGTTGGGATGCGTAGGCTATAACTTTTCCTTGCTGCATCAAGACACATCCCAACCGCGAGTAGGAAGCATCTGAGTAAACCACAAAATATTCGCTTTTATCGGGTAATGACAGAACTGGAGCTTGAGTCAACCTCGCCTTTAACTTCTCAAACGCCTTCTCCTGAGCTTGGCCCCATACAAACTTTACATCTTTACAGGTCAACTTGCTTAGTGGAGAAGCCATCTTAGAGAAGTCTTGAATGAATCTGCTCTAATACCCCGCCAAACCCAAGCAACTACGAATCTCTAATGGCGTCTTTGGAGACTTCCATTGCATTACTGCCTCCACCTTTGCTGGGTCTACCATAATTCCCTCAGGATTCACTACATGACCCAAAAACTGAACTTCGCGCAACCAGAATGTGCACTTGGAGAACTTGGCATACAACTTCTCCGTTCTCAACGTCTCCAACACCTCTCGAATGTGACCAGCATGCTCATTCTCTCTCTTCAAGTAAATCAGGATATCATCGATATAAACAATCATTGATTTATCCAACATCGGCAGACACACTCAATTCATCAAGTTCATAAAAGCAGCTGGCGCATTGGTCAATCCAAAAGACATAACGAGATACTCGTGGTGTCCCTAACGCATGCAAAAAGCTGTTTTAGGAATATCTTGCTCCTTAACCTTCAGCTGATGGTAGCCAGACCGAAGGTCTATCCTTCAGAACCAACTAACACCCATGAGCATATTAAACAGGTCATCAATCCTCGGTAAGGGGTACCGATTTTGCACTGTTAGCTTGTTCAATTCATGGTAGTCTATACACATCCTCATACTACCGTCTTTCTTCTTCAGGAATAAGACTGGAGCACCCCAAGGTGAGATAATCGTTCTAATGAACCCCTTGTCAAGCAACTCTTGCAATTGATCCATTAACTCTTTCATCTTAGTCGGAGCCAACTGATACGGTGCCTTAGCTACAGGTTTGGCACCCGATATCAAGTCAATCTGGAACTCGATCTCACGGCAGGTGGCACTCTTGGTAAGTCTTCAGGAAACACATCTAGAAAATCACACACCACCTGTACATTGGTCAGTTGTGGTGTTGGCATATCCATATCCTTCACAAAGGCCAAGTAGGCACTACATCCATGCCTCACGTACTTTCCTACCAACGCCATCGAAATCACTTTTGGAATCATCGTGACTCGATCATCGTATACCGTAACCGAACTCCCATCAGGCGCTGTCAAACAAATCATCTTCTTGTGACACACAATGGTCTACTCGGTCACCCATCTTCACCACCTTGTTGTCCGGAGTGATTCCACCACGTCCAAACCGTTTCTCATTCCAGTTTTGGCAGCACCACCCTTCTTGTTCACCTCAGCCACCACCACCTCTCGCTCATCATACAACCTTCATGCCAAATCAGCGACCGACCTAAACGTGCTCAGTCGGGCAGCGATCATATACCTACGGATATCCGCCGACAACCCTTTGATGTATGTCTTGATCTTTCGTGACAGAGGTGTCACTTGATCTGGCACCAGCCATGCCATCTCATTAAAAATGGTGGTGTATTGTTGATAGGTCATAGTCCCCGCCTCCAACCACAGGAACTCCCTCTCAACTTTATCCATCTCATGGTGAGGACAAAACTCCTCAATCACCAGCCTCTTCAACTCTGCCCACTTCATCCTTCTAATTACCCGACTACCCTCGGCTTGGACGATATTGTCCCACCAGCACAAAGCCGAGTCCACAAATGAGTGGGCAGCAAACTTCACCTTTTGGTCCTTTCGGCAGTCGCTGATATTCAGAACAACTTCCATCTCTCTCACCCACCGGTGAGAAGCAGCAACATTGCCATTGCCATTGAAGGTTGGGGGCTTGCATCTTTGAAATGCCCCATAGTTACAGCTTCGTGCCACCTCCGGCATTGGATCTTCTTCTTCCTCTTATTCTTCTTCATCGAAGAGAACCGTCTCAGTCTCGAGATGTCTTCTTTCGCCCGTAGGCCTACTTCTTTCCTTCCTCTCCCCCTCCCGCACGACTTTTATCACTTTTGCCACTACAGACAGTAAGATTGTCTGCATGACCTGATGCACCTCTTCAACAATAGCCTCCTTCACCGAGACTCTTAAGTTAGCACTCTCATCATGTTGGTCCATTTGATCATATTATAGTGCAAATGAGATGAAGAATCGTTCAATATCTAACATACAAACCATACAAGAAGAACATAGAAGATTTAATACAATAACAACTCATTCAATATAAAATAATGAAGATCATAACATTCAATAACATCAAAGCACAATGATATTTCTATGTAAAAACTGTTTGGAAATGGTAACTTGCAACAAAGATTAACGATTAGGGTTTTGCAAGCTTACCCAATAATGAATAAGATCAAATCTATATATAGCAGTCTTAGTTTCGCAGTCAGTTTTGCTGTCAGCGAAACTGTATTGCCAAAACTATAGTTTCACCCGGCAAAAATAGTAGTTTTGCCAAGCGAACTAATCAGCTGACTGTGAGCGAAACTATTCACAGTTTCGCTGGACTACAAAACTACATAAATCTAAATACATACAAAAGGAAACTAACAAAAGACCTATTACAAGCAAAAGTAAACAATCTAAACTAAGGTGAGTCCAACCTATACATGATCTTCAATACTCCCCCTTGGTTGGAAATCACCACCTTCACTCGTCTTGATGTGTCTTTTCAGCTCTAGTGTCCTTCGTTGCCTTTGATTAATCTTGAGCACCTCCTGCAACAACTTCCTTGGAGGCTTAAGCACATGATTCTCCGTGGTTTCCTCCTGCTTCATGAGCCCCTTCGGGATGAGCACTTGCTCGCTCAAACTGCTTGGCCAAATCCTATATATCCATATTTAGGTCATCTTGGGCTCTTACTCTCTCGGCAAATCTCTTCAATTCTGCCCTAACACCTCTGATCTTGTTTGCTACAGTCATAAGGAGACTGGCTTCCTTCCTCGTTTCCTCACCTGCACCTGCTTTGATATAATTCTCGCAAAGAACCAGCAGGTCTTCATCACAAAAACTAAAAAGTTCCATTGGATCAAAAACTTTGAACTCAGCACCATTCTTCACTCTCATGATTGCCTCCCCAATATTATTATCATAAAACTACTTTTCAAAGTTCTGTAGTCGTTAGGGGAGGGGATATTCCAATCTGACCCTATTCACGGTCCTTGGATGTTTCACCCTTAGTAGAATCTTTCCCTTGCTGGTCTCCCAATCCTTGTCTCTCTTTGAGCATTTCCTCTCAGCCTTCATGTATCCAAAAGACTCAAAGTTGTCATTTAGCCCATTCTGAATTTCTTTCTCCAATAGAGAGGCTCGTTCCCTTCGATTGCATTCAGTTTTGGTAGAGTTGCTAGTCGCCTTAGATCCCATTTAGGCAAGGTCTTGAAAGCCTTCCTCTTATGCAAGTAGCTAATTCTATCCCATTCCTCTTTATTATGAAAATTTTGAGGCCGGGGTCATAACACCAACTTATAATCTGCTTGTGAGCCTCTTTCCTACTCAACCCTTGCATGTGTTGGAAAAGGGGAGTCAGTTCTTCTGGCTCTTTTTCTTTAGCAAACCACTCAGCTTTATCAATCTTAAATACATCTTCATCAAGCTCTCCTTTCTTGGCTACATATATCAATGGCCTCTCATCAACTTCATAGAATTCTGGTTCGGAATCATAATCTACTAATTGTTCATCATCTTCTTCTTCATCAACAAGGCCCTTTCCTTTCTCACCATCTCTGTCAACCGACTTCTCCCTCACCCTTTTTTCTCCAACCAGATCCTTTTCAACATCAAATCCCATGTTTATAAACCCAGCCTCCAGAATTTCCTCCTCATTTTCTCTTCCTGCATCTTCATTTCTTACATCACATTCTTTAGCACCGGCAGTTGCTGCTCCGGAAGTGCCCTCTCCTGCCCTAGATGAAGTACCCACATTCAGGAACGGGTATTTTAAAGTATTAGTCAAATTATCTAACTCAGATTGAGTTAGTTGACTAGGCAGGCCAGCAGCAGTTTTGAGTTGGGAATCTCCTCAAACAACTTCTTTAGCAGACAATTTTGGTCAACAAGAATTCTTTTCATTCTATCTATCATCTCATCTTTTTGCTTCTCCTGTATCTCTTGGTTAGTGAGCTTCATCTTTATCATACTCAGTTCATTTGCCGGAGAACTGTTAAGATTACGAATCATATCTTCATCTAAGTCTCCTCTTTCTTCCCTCCTCTGAGTGTCAGTGAATGCTTGACGTCTCTATTTAGTTCTCCTCTCTGATTCTGCTATATCAGTTTTCTTCTTTGATCTCTTCGCCTTTTCTATCCGTATCTCTTCAGCTCTTTCATTTAATTCTTTTTCAAAATCATAATCTTTCTCTTTGGCATATCTCTTTCTTTTCTTGGTTGCATCAGACTGTTGGGCTCTGGTTTCTTGGCTCTGGTTTCTTTAGCTCGTTTATTCTCAGACTCGTCCACCCTTCTAATGTTGTTCCAACTCTCCGGTAGGTACATGTTTTCCCAGAGATGGGTGATCTTCCCACTAAAGTCATGGCGGATAGCACGACAGTCTACAAAGATACGTGGGTTCATCTGCACCAACCTTTTCACCTCTCCGTGTCTCGGTTCATTTGGAATTTGGTCATCGAAGATCATATGAAGAAATCAAGGATAAAATAGCCATTTATCATTTTTCAGGGCCATCACATTCTCAACCATGCATGCGAATATTAGTCTAGCTATGTTTTCCTTCTCTCCTTTGTAGCACAACACCATTGCTTTTGCCCAGTCAATGTTTAGCCCATCTGATCTACCTTATGGTGATCTAGACACATGATGAAGATGTGAGCAATAAATCTCCATTCCTTGGAGAGAAATGACTTCTTGATCTCCTTTCGGGAACCAAAAGTTGGCCCCTCATAACCCATGCTCCTGAATGCTTCGAACACCTCTGCATCAGACATAGAAACCACTTCACCAGAATCCTCTTCTAGCCTCAGAACCCTCAATACTGTCTCTGCAGTAATGGTCACCTCATGCTCTAAGACTTTGGCAGTAATTCTTTGAGTATTTCCTCTTGTATCATATTCAGCAGATCTCCAGAAATTTCTTATATGAAGATCATATATGGTGGTGGAATGAGAAATAGCGTAAGCTACAGTAGATCTTTGCAACCACCGAATATAGTCTATAAACTCGACAACTTTAGGATGTGTATCATCAAAATAGTAGTGATGTTGTTTCTCTTATCGAACTTTAGATTTGCCATTTAAACCTTAGATACAAATCAAATGAATTATATTAGAATAAAGTGTTAAGTATGAATACATAGAAATAAGAAAAGAATAAAGAATAATAATAAAAAATAAAATGAAATAAAATTAATAAATTCGTTGGACGAAAAAATAGTTTCGCAGAATGAGATTTAGTTTCGGCAGTCGAAAGTATAGTTTCGCTAGCAAGAGCACACTAGTTTCGCCAAAACAGTGAGGTAGATTCGACAGGCCGAAACTATAGTTTCGGCACTGCGAAACTAAAAATTAGTCATCGAAACTGTTAGGTTCGCTCGGACAGCATAACCTTCTAGTTTCGCTGAGAGTTCATGAACTTTCATTCGGATTCGCTAGACAATTGGTAGTTTCGCTGGAAGAACAACGAAGGTACCGAAGAGTCTTGATTAAATATACCCACTAAATGAAATGGTTAACAAGATTAAAAGACGGTCCTGAGTTCGAGACTCACTTGTGAACAGGAAGCAACAAACAATCAATAACGAAATCTCAGAATCACAGAATCGCAAGAAAAGGTCATGAAACAGCCCTAAAGGACATCACAGGTCGATAGTGCGAAAGTGAGAGAATAATTTTGCAAAATGACTTAAATAGCATATTGTTTCCCAGCAAGCGAAATTATAGTTTCGCTAGACGAATCTGTAGTTTCACTGGGGCGAATCTGGAATTTTGTCAGATGAAATTCATATTGAAAAGATATCGCATAGTATGAGAATGCTAAGCGAAATTGCAATTTCGTCTAGCGAAACAAATAGCGAAATTGCAATTTCGTCTAGCAAAACAAATAGCGAAATTATAGTTTCGCCGTTTTTTTTATTTAAATAGCAACAAAAAGAGATCTAAATTGATCAGAGATCACATCCTCAAGATATGTGTTAGCACAGAGATGAATTTAATCATTGACCAGCAATGAGATCATACCGATAACTGAATCTGATCACAGTCTGTAAAGGAACTCTTGAAATTCAGAAACAAATCTATAACGATTGCTGAATATATTTGTCCACTTAAACCCATGCCTTATCTTTTTCAACAAACAACATATAATTTGTTAAGGTTTGATTAAATACTTTAGAATGCTAGGACCCCGCAATCATTTGGCAAAACCCCCTCACCCAACCTCAAGAATTCTTGAATTTTGTTACGACCTTTATAGAGCAAGGCTTGTGCATTAGTCTGAAGATGATTATCGACAGAGTATTGCCTTCTGTGATGAATTCATCATTTAGATTATTTGACACAACTTAGATCAAGATAGTTAGAGCTCCAGGTCTATACTCATGTATAACAGAGGAGATCATCACTCTAGGTTAGTACTACCGTATAGCAGAGGAGATTAGCACAAGTACATGACACATAAATATACAGGACATGAGTTAAAGATATGGCTTATGAGAGAGATTAGTACATGGTGGGTGAAAGATCAATTCTCAATCCATTTTTTGTCGGGACTCAGTTTTCGTGCAGGCCAAAATGATCACGTAAATCCAGACATCTTTAAGCATATATTTTAATTTAAGTCATATTGTTGTTGTATATTTTATTTTTCAGGTTTAGTCTACCAAGCATATCGTTTAAAGAGTCTGTTTATATTATTCTAATATACAATAAAAAATAAATGTAAATCAGAAAGCAACATTAGTTACTATCATTTCTCATTTTAAGTACCAATCATGCATAAATGAACAATTTCGGAAGATATAGAATCATTTCTCGTCATTTCAAATTCAACACCTAGTTTATTTATTTACTCCCCCTAAATTTTATTTTGAAAAGATAATATGATTAAGATTATTATTATTATTATTATTATTATTATTTATGAAGAATATTTTGTAAAAGAAAAGAAAAGAAAAGAAAAGAGGTTTAAAAGCATATTAACCCTAGCATAGAGATCAAATCATAAAAGTGAGGTTTATCAAAAGTTTTTTGTTAAAAAATCTCCGTTTTGATTTTTAATGTCAATGAGAATAATATCGATAAAACCCTTTTCTTGGGCATCACGAATTGCATGAATTTGTGTTTCGATGTGCTTGGTTCGAGAATGATGAATAGGATTTTTAGCGATCCCGATGGCAGCTTCGTTGTCACAAAACAACGGCGTGTGGAGAAAATTGATTCCATAGTCAATCATCTAGTGCTGTATCCAAAGGACTTGGGAACAACAACTAGAGGCAGCAATGTATTCTGCTTCCCCTGTAGAAAGGGTAATAGTGGTCTGTTTCTTGCTTTACCATGACGCCAGACAATTGCCCAAGTATTGACACCCCAGTCACCGATTTTCTATTAAAACTGCAACCATTAGAATCACTATTAGAATAAGCATGTAAATCAAAATTCCCTCCATATGGATACCATAGACCTAAACGAGATGAGCCTTTGAGATAACAAAAAATTCTCTTGACAGCCTTCTCATGAGACACTTTTGGGGCCGACTGATATCGAGCACAATATCCTACAACAAAAGCGATATCAGGACGACTTGTTGTAAGATACAAGAGGGAACCGATCATAGATCTGTAGAGATGAGGATCAACAGGTTTCCCGTTCTCATCCTTAGTGAGACATGTCTGAGCAGTAAAGGGAGTCATTTCAGGAGAGGCATCATCCATCTTGAATTTCTTATAAATTTCTTGAACATACTTTTCCTGATGAATTAGAATGCCTTCATGCTTTTGTTTAATTTGTAATCCAAGAAAAAAACACATTTCTCCTATCATACTCATTTCAAACCCATTATGCACCACTTCTTCAAACTCCTGACATAACAGTGAATTGGTGGAACCAAAAATAATATCGTCAACATAAACTTGGACAAACAACATTTCACCATTCATTTCTTTCTTGAAAAGAGTCATATCAATGGTGCCATGAGAGAAACCATTGCATAAGAGGTACTGGGTTAGGGTCTCATACTAGATCCTAGGTGCCTGATGAAGACCATACAGAGACTTGTCAAGCTTATAGACTTTATCGGGAAAGTCAAGATCCTCAAAACCTGGTGGTTGACACACATATATCTCCTCATCAATGTCGCCGTAAAGGGAAGCACACTTGACATCCATTTGATAGACCTTGAATTGTTTATTAGCAGCATGAGCAAGAAAAATCATGATTGCTTTAAGACATGCGACCCGAGCGAAGACTTCAGTATAGTCAATCCCTTCTTCTTGAGCAAATCGTTGCACAACCAATCTAGACTTGTTACGCACCACCACAACACGATCATCATGTTTGTTCTTGAACACCCATTTTGTACCAACTGGGCATTTGTTGGGAGGCAGGTCAACCAAAGTCCAAACTTTGAGCTTTCTGAATTGTTGAAGCTCTAATTGCATTGATTCCACCCAGCATGGGTCCTATAGAGCAGCATGCACATTTTTCGGGATAGCTTGAGAGATGAAGTAAGAGAAGAGGCAGATATTAATCAAACCAGATTGACTCCTCATCCAAACACCATTAGTGATTGATCCAATAACATTATCAAGAGGAGGATCTTTCAAAGTTTTGAAGTCTGTGTCAAAAGGGAAGATGTTTGGAGAAGTTTCGCTCACAGATTATGAATGATTAGATGAGGGTGAGAGAGATGGAAGAGGCTATGATGGGATAGATGTAGGTGATGAAGGAAGAGATGTTGGTGGTGGAACAGATGTTGGTGATGTAGAAATAGGTGTTGGTGACAGATCAAATGATGGAGAAGATGTTCCAATATCAGTTGAAGTGGCATCATTTGCTGAAGAGGTGGAATGAGCATGAGATGGGGCTGAGGAAACAATAATTGTTTGAACATTTGGAATGGACGCATCATCATTGAAAACTGGAAGATTAAAAGAATTAAACATAATATCGGAGTCAAAGAACCATGTTGATTCAGATCGAACATCAGAAGAGTTAGACTCCTGCCAATCAATATAGAACAACTCTTGAACGATATGTGTTCTCTTGTTATATACTCGGTAGGCCTTTTGAGAAGAAGAGTAACCGATAAAGTAACACTCGTCAGACACGGCACCTAACTTTGTATTTTGTGATTGAGTATTCAGAAGAGTGCAAGAACAACCAAGTGGCCAAAAGAAGTCAATTAAAGATTTCCTTTTATGGAAAAGTTCATAAGGAGTCTTCATTTTGTCCTTGACAATCAACACTCGATTTAGAACATATGAAGCACAATGATATTTCTGTGTAAAAACTGCTTGGAAATGGTAACTTGCAACAAAGATTAATGATTAGGGTTTTGCAAGCTTACCCAATAATGAAAAAGATCAAATCTATATATAGCAGTCTTAGTTTCCCAGATAGTTTCGCTCTAAGCGAAACTGTACTACCGAAACTATAGTTTCACCCGACAGAAATAGTAGTTTTGCCGAGCAAACTAATCAGCTGACTGCTCACAGTTTTGCTGGACTACAAAACTACATAAATCTAAATACATACAAAGGAAACTAACAAAAGACCTATTACAAGCAAAAGTAAATAATCTAAACTAAGGTGAGTCCAACCTATACATGATCTTCAATACTTACCTAGGTTGGAACTTACCACCTTCACTCGTCTTGATGTGTCTTTTCAGCTCCAGTGTCCTTCGTTGACTTTGATTATTCTTCAGCACCTCCTGCAACAACTTCCTCGGAGGTTTCAGCACATGATTCTCCATGGTTTCCTCCTGCTTTACGAGCCCCTTCGGGATGAGCACTTGCTCGCTCAAACTGCTTGGTGAAATCCTGTATATCCATGTTTAGGGCATCCTGGGCTCTTACTTTCTAGGCTAATCTCTTCACCTCTGCCCTCACACATCTTATCTTGTTTGCTACAGTCATAAAGAGACTGGCTTTCTTCCTCGTTTCCTCACCTGCACCTGCTTTGATATGATTCTTGCAAAGAACCAGCAGGTCTTTATCACAGAAACTAAAATGTTCCATTGGATCAAAAACTTTGAACTCAGAACCATTCTTCACTCTAATGATTGCCTCCCCCGTATTATTATCATAAAACCACTTTTCAAAGTTTTGTAGTCGTTAGGGGAGGGGATCTTCCGATCTGACCCATTCAAAGTCCTTAGGGGTTTCACCCTTAGTACAATCTTTCCCGTGCCGGTCTCCCAATCCTTGTCTCTCTTTGAGCTTTTCCTCTCAGCCTTCATGTATCCAAAAGACTCAAAGTTTTCATTTAGCCCATTCTGAATTTCTTTCTCCAACAGAGAGGCTCGCTCACTTAGATTTGCATTCAGTAATGGCAGAGTCGCCAGTCGCCTTAGATCCCATTTAGGCAAGGTCTTGAAAGCCTTCCTCTTATGCAAGTAGCTAATTCTACCCCCTCTCCTCTTTATCATGAACATTTTGAGGCCGAGATTATATGACTAGGTTGAGTAAGATTGATATTCTTACTGAGAATCAAATATGATAATCAAGTCAATGTTTGAGTGACGGAAACAAACAATTAAAGAACGTTCAATGCAATATAATACTCATAAATGCTTTTGTCTTTGTATATAACGAAGTTGATTTACAGAGAACTATTACAACAAAAATTATCTATCTATCAGCCGTCACCTCAATACGAGGTAAACTATTCTATTTATAGGCAGACAAGATGCCTTTACAAAATGACTAAACTACCCCTGACCTATTACATCATAAACTAGTCCAAGTCTTGATTTGCATCTCTGCTTATTCATCCGCATTGACAAATGCGGATGAGATAATCTTGATCAGCATTTCCACTTTATCATCCGCATTAGTAAGTTGGGCATCCGCATTGTTTAATGTGGATGAACAAATACTTATGTGCATTTGGGCGATCATCCGCATTTGTCAATGCGGATGAGCAAAGTCTTCTCCGTATCTTCTTTTGTTCTTCCTCATTAGTCAGTGAGGAAGAGTAACTTGTTCTTCAGCATTAGTATTATGTCTTCCGCATTAGTCAATGTGGAATAGTAAACATTTGTCCGCATGAGAGTTATGTCTTCCACATTAACTAATGCGGAAGATAACAATTGTTTTTTTCTTTGCAGATCTTCATCGGCATTTCTTCTTGGACTTGTTGGATTCCAGCTGAGCAATCATCAATTCACCCATTAAGTTGGCATGTATGATTCTTTCAGGGTGCAACAATACTCCCCTTAAGGATTATACAACCTAGTTTTCCTCAATGTTCAGGAGGTGATTGATGTTGTGATGATTCAGCTGGGTCTTCTGGAGGTAATATGAATGCAGCTTTAGTAGGATCCCATATATCATTGATCATGTTCACAAAATCAGTTGCTTCTGACATCCTATCTTTACTTAGCACATGGATCTTCATTTTACTCATGTTGTAGATGGCTTCCATTGGTAACTTTTACAGTGAAATAGGCTCCCAAATGGAGATTGTAGAAAGACCATCTCTATGAATCAGTAAGCTCCCCCCACATCCACTTCAAGTTTAACAATATTTCCAACTTGCAGTGGTGTTTTCTTCTTCTTTCTTTTGTCTCTTTTAGTACTTATCCGATCATATGCAAGTTTCAGCAACTTGATGCATTTCAGAAAGAAGTACATGTATTGTTCACCTAATTTGTTGTTTATTTCCCTGAAGTGTCTTGTGTAAATGTAGTGGATGTATGATTCATCAAGTAGTCTTACTTCATATCCACTGAGTAATCTTATTTCAGCTCCCTCATTTCCTCCCCACTTCCTTTCAATCACCATCTCATAAGTTTTCTCATCATAGTACACATTTGAGATGGGAATGGAGGAAGGAGTACCAGACACTACTTTCCTCTTTAATGATTCGGTTGGTTTTACCTTCAACTCAGGGAATACAACCTCTTCTGCTTGCATTTTCTTGTTCTTTTTAAGGGGATTGACAAAGGTTTTGTCTTTTCTCATGCATATGGTCTTTAATGAGTTGAAATTGTTGGTTCTTCTGAACATCTTAAGTATGTTTTCAAACTCATATCCCTTGAACATAGCTGCATGATTGATCAGTTCCAATTGAGCTAGTTCTTTTAAATCATGAATCTCCAGGGCATTTACTAGAGCTGAGTACTCTATAAAGAATTGAACTAGCCCTAAGATCCTTTTTACCATGAACATGTTCCACATACT
>BJCM01229173.1:0-23347 GCA_018326385.1 Flaveria bidentis
TTCAACAGATTTGATGAAATATACTGCAATTTGTGATTCAAATTATGTTTCTGATGATGAAACACAACTTTAATTCACAATAATTCACTCGAGTTATCAATCAGTTACAGATTTCAGTGGATTTTTTAAGTTTCTATGTTCGACAGAACTTCAAAAACACTCAACTGAAAGCTCTGATACCAATTGATAGGATCAATTGATTCAATCTGTAATGATATATGTAAACAATTCAAGAAAACACAAACAATTGTAATCAAATCAAGCAATATCAATAAATTCACAGTTCATTGATATAGCAAAGACAATTACAAGAGTAAGAAAGCAGTTAACAACTAAAACTCACTCCCCTAGTAATTCTACTCTAGTCTAAGCTATTTATACTAGAAACAAAGGAACTAACAATTTACAAAACTAGTCCCTATACTAGTACAAAATATAAAATAGACAATAAAAGATTAAATGTTAATCTTCCAAGGGTTCTAACATAGTCAATTAATGTCTTTTACAAAAATTAAAAGTTTCAAGACAAATACGGTCAATTGTTAAACTCATTGTAGCAAATGCGGATGGGTTTTATTCATCAGCATTTGAGTACTTTTACAAATATGAAAGAGTAACAACTTAACAACATTTGTTCACTGTAGCAAATGTGATTGAACAAAGTTAGTCAGCATTTTTTCACTGTTACAAAAATATGACTGAACAAAGTTAGTCAACATTTGTTCACTATAACAAATGTGGTAGAGTAAAATTCCTTTATCCACATTTATTTCAACAAATGTGGAAGGCCAATGAAGATATCCGCATTTATTGACCTTCATGACATAAGAGAATAAGTACTTTGTTTATTCATTTTTATACATTGAAATGTGTTGGTGTCAACTGCATTCAAGAAATGTGGATGAGTAAAAACAAATACGAGAGTTTAAAAGTTTACCACATAAACAAATGCAGTAGAACATTTTTATATGCATAGGTTTTTAACACTTCAAACTTTTTAGGTATACTTCTTTGAAACAAATGCGGTAGAGTTATCTTGTCCACATTAGTTTCACTTTGTTTTAAATTACATAAACAGTTACACCACATTGGTTATATGCATGGGTTACCGTCACCCGCATTAACCAATGCACTTACCCGCACTAAATTTTGAACTTGAATTAAAACTTAATGTTTCTGCAAAAAAATTTATGAAGAACTGTCTTTGATTGATTAGGGTTGTCAACTTTTGCATGGATTGACTTGTATATCAGAAGTAATACAAGTTTCCCATTGTTTGAATGATCTTGGACTTCCTTTGCTTTCATGAATCTGCATTTGTTGGGATACAATGGTATAACTTCGGCACCAACACAGACAGTTTCTTTTTTATTTGTTTTATAAGTTTTAAGAAGGTAAATATCTATACAAACTTATCAAAATTTTATATTTCTCCCCCTAAAGTTTATATCCATATATAGATAGAAATTTAAAGATTTAAACTTTTGAATATGAAATATTTTTGATGTTTTTGTTTCCTCATTTGAGCATGAAGAGAAAGTGTACCTTTTGTTGGGATCATATCAAACATACATTACACATGTGCATTCTTTTGCAATAAAATGGACATGTCTATGAATGTAGATACACGTTGCTCCTAGTTTATGAGCTTAAATGTAAAAGTCTTTCATATCTTACACATATGTAATGAAATGGTCCAATGAAATATAATATGTGGTTGATGTTTATTCATGTTTATTTATTTCATATTATTATTGGGTTAAAGTATAATTTATATGTATGAACATATTATATAGGTTTGAGGTTGTTGTACATGGTTCTTAGTCAATAATGATTTAGAAAAGTGTTCAACCTAGTCGGGTGAGTATTCGTGGTAATAGACCATACATATGGACCATATGCATGAATAAATCATTCTTATGGACCAGTCGCATGACTGAACCAGGAGACTAGATCAGTCGTATGATTGAAACATAAGATTGACTCAGTCGCACGACTAAACCTTCAGTCGTGTGTATGACTCAATCGCATGATTCAGTCGCATGACTGAACCATGCTAGTGGTTCAGTCGTACGATTGGAAACTACAAACATACAAATACCACTTAATTCGTGGAAAAATATAACATTTGAGAATACTTCATAATTTCACGAACCCTAGCCGTCCAGAACGTCTAAGAAAGCCAATCCAACTTTAAAGTCCGTTCTTGATCGATTCCTACTCATTCATAAAGTTTAGTTCATTCTTATATCGAGCTGGTTAACGTTCATTATAAGTTTTTGGTAAATCATATCAGAGTTGTGGCTCTTGATTTTGCGTGGATTCGATTAGTTTTTGGTGTTAAAACTCACGTTTTAATTTAAAAGAGTCACCACGTTGGTTCTAAAGGTGTTTTCGACGTTTGCATGCATAAAAGTTGTGTTTTTCATCATACGGCAGATTAGGGTTTCTAGGAAAATCATGTTTTTGTGTCAGTGTCAAAATCTTCAATTTTACAAAAACAACAGCCTTTAGTCGCACGATTGGTCAATTTGCACGATTTAACACACACGTATACTTCTTTCGCAAAACTGAACTAAATTGCATCCCTCATTCGCATGACTTAACAACTCCAGTCGCTTGACTCCAATCGTCTTGTTCATATGCACGACTGAATCCAATTGCATGATTGAATTCATTCGAACCTTTCATTCGCATGAGTGAACCATACTCATAGTCCATTTGCACGAGTGAAACAGTCCTGTTCTAAATGTTCAAATCTTATAGCAATAGAAGATCAATTTGTTGCCTTTACTTCCGGAAAGGACTCTTGCATCCAGAACCTTTTGCTTCTGGATAATGAGATTGGTAATCATGATAAACCATGAAAGCTGATAATCCAGAGTGGAAACAGCGGTTCGAGATCTATTTAAATGGAGTTGATCCCAATCTTTGGATATCCATTGAGATTGGTCACACGGTACCAGCCAGTGCTAATGGAGTCAAGTTATCATTGGGAGGGATGAGTGAAGCGCAGAAGATCCTATTCAATGTTGAAAAGAAAGTTTATGCTTTGTTCACTCAGTTGATACCGGAAGACATCTTTCATCAGTTCTTTGAAAACAAGCAGGTGAAAAAGTTATGGGAAACATTGGGAAAAAGATATGACGAAAACGCAACACTCAAAGTGTTAAAGGCTAAAGCTCTCAAGAAGGAGTTTGATAATTTCTCCTCAATAGGGAATGAGAGCTTAGACGACATTATTGACATGTTCTACCATCTGATGAGTGAGTTGCACATTCATGGTGTGACAACATCTATGGAAGATAAAGTTTCAAGCTTTGCAGATGGTTTGCCGGTAAATGGGATTCATTTGTGTCCAACCTAAGATAGAATGACATTCTTGTGACGTTGGACATAAATGACTTCATCCTGAAGTGAAGAGAGGATGAATTGAGAATGAAATACAAGTTAAAGAAAGGATCCTATGTTCATAATCCTTCACTCTACAACTCAGATCCAACTCCAGCTATTTCAGGAGCACCATTGCAAACAACTTTTGTGTCTAGTTCATCTGCTCCTTCCCAAACGAGCACCTTAGGAACAAAAATTTCAGGGTCATCTGCAACCCAATATATAGTTCCTGAAGCAAACACTACAAAGTTTAAGACCAAGAATCTCCGTAACGTTATAGTGGAAGTTGCCAAAGAACATATGGATCTTTTAGCGGCAGTTGCACAATCTTACGATGGTTTAGTCGTGGGTAAGATTGGATATTGTCATCTTGCGGATGAGGACTATTAGCAGGTTTACGAAAATGAGATAGAAAGGATGGACATAATGTGGGCCTTGGCGAGTGCTGTCAAAACGACAAAGAAGTTTGTGAAGAAGACGGGGAAGGATCTAGTAGCCACGAAAGATACGACTTTTTTTTTGACAAAACCAATGTCACCTGCTTCAACTATGGTGAAAAGGGGCATTTTAAACGTGAATGTGTAAAGCCCAAGAAAATTAGAAATGGAAATCCATTTCCCACACTCAACCATCAAGACAAGGACGTGATTGGAACACCTTCAAGCAAAGAGACAAAGGCATTGACTGCTCAAGGTGATGAAGGGCAAGACTGGTCCTTTCGATTTATGTATTTGGGTGAATAAAAAAATTCCTGTGTTGAGGCATTGGATGATGGATCTGTTAGTGAAGGTGAAAACACAGTTGAGCAAGCGATGTCAGACACCAAAGAAGCTGTGACTGTGGTAAATCACTTGGTTGAGGAAGAGCTTAGAGCAACAAATTCAGAATCTCCAATAAACGAAGAGTTTGAAACGGCATTGATGGCTAACTCATTTGATTCCTCACAGGTAAGTTCTAATGACCAACTATTTGATAATCATGCTTGTTCTAAATATGACAAGTTTAGGGATATCATTGATCTAAAATTTGCAAGGTTATTATAACACAATGAAAATTTAGTAAACGATTTAGAACTCTGCACTAAGGCAAATCGTATATTAAAACAAAATGAATGCAGTTACAAAGATAAAATAGAACTTTTGGGCAAACAACTAAGGGAAATTGTGGTTGTTTCTTTAAACAAAGCAAATGACATAAAGTGCTATTTAAACTCTTTAGAAGAAACATAGAAAGAAAAAACAGTTTTAGAAGTTGAAGTTGATTCTTTAAAACAAAAACTACATAGTTTGGCTAGTTCTTCACACATTGTTCAAAACTTAGTGAAAGAACGAAACAATTGGGAAGGTTAGGGTTACAAAGTAGTGCCGCCACCACATGCAATCCTTCTAAATACTAAAAGTAGACCAATCAATAATAACCCAGTTAAGGATCATGTAGTGTCCATTACTCTGGTTAGTGATCCCGATTCTATGGGAAATCCCGCCTATTGAAAATTTGGATAGCACTAAATAGAAGGAGTCTACTTTGAAGTTAAAAGGAAAAATGCCTATTGAAAATTTGGATGATAAATTTGAAAAGGTTAATTTAAGGTCAGGTTCACACATGTCTTCTTCTGAACCCGCACTCTCTAAACCAGTTAACCAAACACATGTCACATGTCAAAGTCCAAATAAACTAAATGTTAAAGATGTTAAACATGTTTAAACAATTAATTTTGTTAAAGAAGCCAAAACATCTAAAAGTGAAGTGACAAAACCCAACCAGACACCTCTCACACCTGTACCAAACTCAACCCCACAAAAACAATTTCCTTAACATCTATAAGGTAGATCATGCTACAGTTGTGAAAAAAGAGGACATATTTCTTCTAGTTGTCCTTATTATCAGACTCCTAAAAAGAAAATTGAACTTTATGATGCAAAATCATGTTTTTCAAAAATGAGATCTAACACTCCATTTAAGAGTATTAGTGAACCTAAAGTTCAAACCATAAGCCAATCGTTTGTTTATCACAAATAGGCCTTACACAAAACTGGTTTATGGAAAGAAAAATCATGTAATTTGATAGATAATGAGAACAAGAAGAAGAATGATGTGCCCTCATCCTCTAATGGATAATGGGTTGAGTTCATGAAGTGTGATTCCTCTGGGTCACTCAAGCAAGTTAAGGCTTGGGTCCTAAACCTGAACTGATCAATTCCTTTGAATGTGCAGGGTGTCCGCTATAGTGCTATCACATATACCTGGATTGTTGATAGTAGGGCGTCCAGAAACATGACCAGGAACTCGTCTCTCCTTTTCAGTGTCAAACAAATTAAAGAGGGACATGTTTCATTTGCTGGGAATAAAAGAGGTTACATCACCGCTCAATGCGAAGTGGGAAACGAGAAAGTGAAGTTTAACAAGGTCAACTACCTTCAATAACTACAGAACAACTTGCTTTCAATCACCCAAATCTATGATAAAGGATTCAAAGTTGTATTTGACAACAAGAAGTGCTACATGTTGAAGAAGGATTATGTTATTCTGGTGAACAAAGTTTTAATGTCTGCTTCAAGATATTACGATCTGTATGTCTTGGATATGTCAAAGGCCTCCACAACAGAGAACACTGTCCAATGCTTCTTGTCAAAGGCAACAGAGAGGGATTCAATCTCTTGGCATAGAAGAATGGGACACATTAATCATAGGAAGATGGATCATCTGATTAAGAATGATTTAGTGAATGGAGTAACTACAAAAAATTTCCAGCTTTCGGATTTTTGTGTAGCATGCAAGAAAGGGAAACAAACTACGAAGTCTCAGAAGGCAAAGAAAGTTAATTCAATTGACCTTCCTCTCGAGCTTCTACACATAGATCTGTTTGGCCCGGTCAACACAAAGAGCATTGATGGAGATTTGTACTGTTATGTCGTAACTGATGATTACTCAAGATTATCTTGGTTGATGTTTCTAAAATCCAAATCAGAGACTTTTGAATCATTCAAACATCTAGTAACTACTTTGAATCACTCTACAAGCTAAAAGTAAGGCAGATTTGCTTAGACAATGGAACAGAGTTCAAGAACCAGTGGATGGAGGCATTCTGTAGAGAGAAAGGAATTGATCATCAATTCACTTTTGCCTACACTCCATAGATGAATGGGGTTGCTGAAAGAAAGAATCGGAGCTTGATAAAGACAGCAAGAACGATGTTAGCCAACTCCAAACTGCTATTCAATTTTGGAATGAGGCAGTGGCTAATGCATGCTACACTCTCAATCGAGTCTTGGTTGCCAAACATCATCATAAAACGTGTTATGCGCTGCTCCAGTGACGTAAACCAAAATTGGAGTATCTCGAACCATTTGGTGCACCGTGCATGGTGCAGGAAAGAAAACTCAAACTGGGAAGTTCAGTGAGAAGGCTGAAGAAGGTATCTATCTCGAATACAGTATACCAGACAAGAGAGTTTATAATAACTCAAGGGGTCAGGTAGAAGTGTGGTGCCATGTTGATGTTCAAAGATACACCACC
Source organism: Flaveria bidentis (assembly GCA_018326385.1). NCBI lineage: Eukaryota > Viridiplantae > Streptophyta > Magnoliopsida > Asterales > Asteraceae > Flaveria > Flaveria bidentis. The sequence continues at coordinate 6,910 of BJCM01229173.1, forward strand.
CCATACTAGAAAAATACCTTCATTCGTCTTTGACTATGATTGATTCTTTAAGTCCTTCAACTTACCTCCCTCCCTTCTAGATGACGAGTTAGCGACTAAAATGATGTATGATGTTCTAAACACTCCGCCACAAGACTCGACAGCATTGGTTCCACTAGACAATTCTTCTAGACCTTTAAGGGGAGAGCATGATGTAAGTGACTCCTCCTCTGATAATGACGTAGTGGAGACTGAAAATGTGGACTAGGAGGAAAAGGTTCCTACTAATGAAAGTACACAAGCATCAAATATTGATGCCTCTAACACTTCTAAACCTCATACTCCAATAGCTACAGATACTGAACCTGGGATTCAAAATCTGGATCAGGAAGTAGTTGTTCCCACCACTCCCGGATCTTGAACTAATATGTATCATCCCCTGGACAACATCATTGGGGATGTACTATCGGGAGTGCAAACCCAAAATCTACTATACTCAGCTTATTATGCCTCAGCCATGGAAAAAGCTATCTTCATGATGGTGCTTATCAATGTTTTTTGTCTTAATTCGAGCCAAAATATGTAAGTGAAGCCTTAAATGATGAGGCATGGGTTAGTGCTATGCAAAAAGAACTCCTACAGTTCAAGAAATTAGGAGTATGGACCTTTGTGGATAGACCAAAAGATGCTAAGGTGATTGGCACTAAATGGGTACTGAAGTGTAAGAAAGACGACCAAGGGGTCATAATTAAAAATAAAGCTTGACTTTTGGTTCAAGGGTTTAGACAAGTCAAAGGCATTGACTACAATGAAGTGTTTGCACCTGTGGCTCGGATGGAAGCAATCCGTATCTTTCTAGCCTATGCATCCAACATGAAGATTAAACTTTATCAACTAGATATCAAATGTGCATTCCTTCATGGTGAAATCCATGAGACAGTCTACTATGGTTAATCCAAAGGATTTGAGGATCAAAATCATTAGGATAGAGTTTACAAACTGGACAAGGCTCTTTACAGGCTTCATCAAGCCCCTAGAGCCTAGTATGAGAAACTCTCAACTCACCTAGTGAAACATGGTTTTCGCAGAGGGGTGATTAAATGTACGTTATTCATCAAAGAAAAAGATGGTGATTTACTGCTAGTACAAATATATGTGGACGACATAATCTTCGGTTCCAAGGAAGAAGAGTTATGTAAAGAATTTGAATCGGTAATGAAAGTAGAGTTTGAGATGAGTGTCATGGGGGAAATGAAGTTCTTCCTTGGATTACAAGTGGATCAAACACAAAAAGGAATCTTCCAGCATCAGTCCAAATATATGTAGGTGATATACTTATTCGGTTCGACATGGAGAATGCTTTAGTTGCTGGAACTCCACTTGCCACGAACCATGACATGGCACCCGACAAAAATGGTAATCTGGTTGATGCTACCATGTACAAAGGAATTATCGGATACCTAATGTACCTCATAGCCTCTCGTCCTGATATTATGTACGCCACGTGTCTTTGTTCAAGATATCTGGCAAAACCAAAAGTAAATCATCTCATCGGGGTTAAATGAATTTTTCTTTATCTGAAGGGTAATCCAACACTCGGGTTGTGGTATCCTCATGATGATGACTTTGAGCTTACAGCATACAGTGACTCGGACTATGGTGGTTGAAAGATGAATTACAAGTCAACATGTGCGAGATGTTAGTTCTTTAGTAGACGGTTAGTCACCTGGTAGTGTAACAAGCAAACATCAGTTATATCAACTTGTGAAGATGAATTTGATGCTGCTGCAAGTTGCTGTTCACAAATCTTTTGGATTCAATAACAAATGTGGGACTATGGTTTGCAATTTCTAACAACCCTATTTTTGTTCATAATTCCGCTGTTATTTCTATCACCAAAAATCCAGTCAAACACCCTAAAACTAAACACATCGGTATTAAATATCACTTTATACGTGACTGTTTTGGAAAACAGTTAATCGATGTTGTTAAAATTAATACAGATTTTCAACATGCCAACCTCTACAATTTGATAAACGGAAGTTTTTATAACTATTAGAGGTTAAAGGTGTGAAAAAGAAAAGTGATGTGATCCTAGAAGAGGAAAGTTTGTAGTCTGACAAGTTCTCTTAGTTTTTCTTATTTATTTTCTTTTATTTTTTTTCCTGTTTATTAAAATATAAAAACACAAAAATATTTTCGGTTTTAATATTTTAGGGGGAGAATAGTTTAGTTTGTAATAAATTAGTTACAGTATTTAATTAAATAAAAAACGAGGGGGATGGCAGCTTAGCTAATAGAAATAAAGTTAAATATGTGATTCTGATTCAACGTTTATGGAAAATGATAGTACACGGGAAACAAACTGTTTGGGACCTTAAAAGGATTTAAATAATTAAGATGCAAAATTCAAAGAATAAGTTTGAGAAGTCTAAGAAACATAAAAGGGAAAGTGATAGTAAAACTAGTATGCTGCTGAGGTAACATAAAGAAAGTAGACCTAGAGGTTGCTAGTTCATTATATGATGTGTCGGTAGATTCAACACATTAGATGAGTAGACCTCATTAGTGATTTAAATTCAAACTAAGTTGTTCAACTTGTTGTGGGTTCCCATCTTATCCCTGGTTAACACAATCAACGGATTTCCAATAAGGGGTGACAAGCAAAATAAACGTCACAAATGTGTGCGAAGACCATACAAATGAGCAAAGCACATGGAAAAATGCTAAATTCAATCAAGCTAATAACTTATGTTGTTGGTGCGTTATGTGAAAAAAGAAAAATAAATGCTCTAACTATAAGATAGGTTGTGTGCCTCTCTACTGTGCGGTGGCACTGACCTGAAGCTTGGCATCTCTTTGAAAGCTCTTAGAATAGTTTCTTCTTGTCAAATAGTTGTAGACCACTCAAAAATCTCTTGAGGAATGTTGATGACCATATACGTGTGGGATCCACAAATGCCTGTTGAAATAAATAAACCTAACTCATCACCAATGTGAGTAAAAAATCAGTGAATATACTGACAATCATCGTGGCTGCAACTCTTGACAGTCAAAATCATTGTGTGCATCTCATAGCTCCAGTATGATTTCCTAAAAGTGTTATTGACTCTCGCTCAAAACAAGAATCTAGCATCAAAATGTTTTATTAAAATATCCCAAATGATTCTGATATACCTTTATGATTCCATAATGAATTGTTCTAGAAATGATCAAATTAACTTGAAGTTGTGTTGTCCAGGAAGAAAAATGTGTTAGACATCTTTCTAAAAGATTTCAATCCATCTTAAATCAAAAAACACAAAAATATGTCTTGTTTGTTTTAAATTTTAAGTTTGCTATTCTGTTTTTCTAGTCTTCTGTTACGTAAAAGTCGGACTATACAACTAGATTTAATCTATGAATCACTTGCTAAAAGTGGTCACGTCTGAGGTGACCAATCGGTTCTAAATAAAAAGGATCACGTCTAAGGTGATCAAATGTTTTTCAAACTAATAGGATCACGTCTGAGGTGATCAAATGGTTTTAACTTAAAAAGGTCATGTTTGAAATGATCGGTGTTCATAATGTTAAATATTAAGTGTTTGCATGTATGAGCCAATCGCATAATTGGACCATAAGTATGAGCCAATCGCATGATTGGACCATAAGTATGAGACAATCACACAATTGGACCATAAGTATGAGTTAGTAACACGATTGGACCATGACTATGAGACAACCATGCGATTTGATCACCATAATGAACCAATGGTATGAATGAATCAAGAACTCTAAGCCAGTTGCACAACTTAACCCCAATCGCATGAATGGAGCACGCGTATGGGTCCAGTCGCATGATTGAACATTAAAACAGTATTAATAAAGGGGTGAGTCGGTCGCATTTCTCACCACCCTTCAAAGCATTCAAAATTCTCTCATACGTAGACACTCTGCCCAAATTTCCTTTAGTTTGATTACTCACTGATTCTGATCCTAACTGATTTTTCATTGATCTATAGGTATTATGAGACTGAAATCGACCATAATGACGGGTGTAATCAAACCCTAAATGACGTAATCGATTAAAATCAAGAAATCAAAATAACTCTTCAAATAGACCACATAAATGGACATAATGGTTGATATAAAGGACATTAAGTGATATTTAGAGTCCCTGCGAATCTAATGAGTCTAAAGACGACGTCTATCATCAAGTTTTGACCAACACTCAAGGTTGGAGTGTCGAACAGAGCAATATGCAAATGGACACTCCGAATGAACCGCTGTCGCACGATTGAGCCAGGTGCATGATTCAGTCGCACGAATGAATCATTCGGTGACTCAGTCGCACGACTGATTCAACCGCATGGCTTAACATACGACAAAGTTCAGTCGCAAGCTCAATAACACGACTGAAATCAACCGTAGGATCAATCGCACAGCTGAACTCAGTCGCGTGGTTCAATCACACAATTGACCCAGCTTGATAAAATAAATTTAAGTTTCAACTATCATCTCTTATACACAACTCTAATGTATATGTTTCTTCTATTACAGCAACATGGCTAATAGATGGACGATGAGCCCCAAGCACAATATCTGTGCTCACTTAGATGCTACCACTCGAAATGCTTCCGGGTTTGCGGGGATCATAGCCTTTCTGAGGAGATCGAGGATCTTCAAGGACGCCATACAGATCACTCTAGCAGACCTTCTAGGAAGGTGCTATTATTGATAGATCAACAGAGCCCTACAGTATCCGGAGCTCGATCTTTGGACAGGAGATTAGTGTTACTACAGCAGATCTTGGGCGACTCCTAGATCTGGGTGAGGATGGTGAGCACCCGATCAAGCTACATCCTCTGACCGTTAAGGGATGCTTTCTGAGGATGAAGTACACTAGGGACATCAACGCAGGCGTGCTCAACAAAAGCAACTTGTGCCCCCAGTTTAAGTACTTGGCCCATGTCATGCTGAAGTGCATAGCGTCGAGGAGAGGAGGATTCGACGAGATGTTAGATCAAATCCAGAACACATATGTTGCTCTGTGCTGAACCACCTGTTCAATTTCTCCGAGATGATATTCTCCTACATGATCGAGAACCTCGAAGCCAAGGGCAGGGAAGACTTCTGCATGTACCCAAGGTTTCTATAGATGATCATTGATCAGAAGCTTCCTTTGTTGCCGAAATTGAAGGATGATACGGTTGTTCTGGAGATTATGGATGATACGACATTGGGTCAGATGAAGGTCTAACAGGGAAAGCAAGTGAAGCCCCTGATGAGGAGACTGTTTGGTCACTTGGCCAATAAGGAGTATGTGGCGCCATCTCGGAAGAAGTGGCGTCACGATGATAGTGACTCCGATGTTGAGCCCATCATGGCACCCACAGACGAAAAAGATCATGACGACGATGATGATCAGGGTCAAGGTGGTGAGGTACCTTGGGGAACAGAAAGGGCTGCCTTCCACCAAGACTTCTTGATAGATGAGGAGGAAGACTCGGATGTTGAGCCACTAGTGAGGACTGTGGGGAGCAAGGTTGTGGCCATAAATAAAGGGATAGAGGTGGTTGGTGGATGCCAGGCTGAGTCAAGGGGTGCTGCTACTAATGTCACTAATCCTACTTACACTCCTAACCAGCCTATCAGCCAAGGGGGAGCGTCTATTGCAAAGGGCTCCAGGAAGAAGAGAATGGCTCACCCTTATGGCAATAAGGGTAAGAGGCCAAGGTTTACTGTGATTACATCTTTTGCCACCACCATCACTACCACACCCACTACTACCGCCACCAATCCAGCTACCACCACTACCACATCTCCTACCACCACCACCACAACTACTACAACAACCACCACCCCTCCCACCACCACTATCACAACCACTCCACCACATCCCACTCACATTCCACCTCCTATATTCACCACATCTACCACCACAACCACCACGCACCAAGCTGGTCCCTCCACCCTATCCATATTCTCACCTGGACCTACTCTATGCATGGTTGGGTCGGAGAAGTAGTTGGCTAACTTCAACCGCATTGTGTTGAGGCTGATTGCCATCAATGAGCTAAGGGCTACATAGCTAAATTAGTTGATAGAGGTGAATGCAGCTCAGGCAAAGCAGATTGTTCAGTGAGTGAGAAGAACGCTTAGTAAAAGAGAGCGTTAAAATGATCCCACCACGCACTTAAAGGTCAAAATGAGTTGGTGTTGGCTTCGGTGAAGAGGATAGAGGATCTTGAGAAGAAGAATAAGAAGATACTGCTAAAGCTTAAGGGATCAAAGAGTGAGCCATTAAAGATTAAGGAGCGTGATGATGGTGATGATGATGATGATGATGATGATGATGATGAGGTTAAATATGAATCTAAGGAAGATGTTGATGAAGGAGGACTAAGTAGAAAAGATAAAGAGGATGATGATGATCAGGAAGGTGATGCATCTGCGTTAGCCTCTACACAAACTCAAAAGAGGTGCACTAAAAGAAACCAAGATCAAGGAGCCTCATCCTTAGCTCCTCCAGCTGAAGAATCGGCAGATCAAGACAAAAGTAATTATTAGATGTCTTTGTATTTAAAAACTTTTGTACTTGAATTATTTATTACATTATTGTAGTTAATGATCATCTATGTTTGTTCCTATTTTAATGTTTCATATAATGACTTATGTGTGATGTGCTTAATGTTTAATCAAACAGATGAAGCTCAACAGACAGACGAGTATGATGTTGAACCCCTTCAGCAAGTCAAGACCCTACTTAACAAGATTATTTACTTGAAAGGGATTGTTAGCAGATTTGTGAGCTACACTCTGGAAGAAGGAGAGATTATTCATGATCTAATAGATGAGCAGCTTGCTGAAATGTTCAGACCTAATCATTACAAGCTTGTCAAAGATGCTCCAGAAGTTGATATTGTGAGTGATGATGAGCTAAATGACGTGGATGAAATAGAGATAGAGGATGTCACTGTAGAACACTATCCACAGTACACTGACCCTGAAGGACATGTTATCCCCAACTTGGGTGAAACATTTGACACTGGTACTTTTGATAAGTTGGATGAAATGGAGAAAGAAAAAGAGAAAGAAGAAAGCACAACCCAAGCGTCAGATTCTAATGTTGATATCAAGAAAGTTGAATGGGCAACTTGTTTTGAAGAGATGAAAGCCCAACGCGCGTCCCCAAAGCAAAATGCCTACATCAAGCTCTATCGAGTCAAAAGACATCAGAAAGTGTCAGGCAAGATTATGGGCATATTTTGAAGACCTGGATGTTTATGCTGTGAAAAGGGAAAACAGGATTGAGTACTTCACTCCACACTTCAAATGGTGGTATTACGATTAGCGAACGGACGAAGTGGTCACAGTTCTAATCTAATGGAAAGATTGATACTATCCGGGTATTTGACCCAGTGTGGTGTACTAACTTGTCGGTTGAAAATGTTTATACTTTATACAAGTGGCCACTATTTTATGACATGCAAGATATTGTACAAGCTCTCCAGTTCCAACACGTGATAAGACTCTGCTTTGCATTTGAAATACATGCAGGAGTTACAAAAGAGGAGAAGTACAAGAAATTCTAAGAACATGTGAAGAGTGTTAGATGATAGAGTAAACTAGGACCAAGGGGGAGTTTGTAGATACATGTTGCTCCTAGTTTATGAGCTTAAATGTAAAAGTATTTAATGTCTAAGAAATATGTAATGAATTGGTTCAATGAAATATAAAAGTCTTTATTCATGTTTATTTATTTCATATTATTATTGGGTTAAAGTATAATTTATATGTATGAACATATTATATAGGTTTGAGGTTGTTGTACATGGTTCTTAGTCAATAATGATTAAGAAATGTGTTCAACCTAGTCAGGTGAGTATTCATGCTAATGGACCATACTTATAGACCATAGGCATGAATACATCATGCTTATGGACCGGTCGCAAGACTGAACCAAGAGACTGGATCAGTCGTATGATTGAGAGATAAGATTGACTCAATCGCACGACTAAAACTTCCGTCGTGCGTTTGGCTCAATCGCATGATTCAGTCGCACGACTGAACCATGTTAATGGTTCTATCGTACAAATGGAAACTATAAACCTATAAATACCCATTAATTCGTGGAAAAACATAACGCTTGAGAATACTTCATAATATCACGAACCCTAGTCATCCAGAACATCCAAGAAAGTCAATCCAACTTCAAAGTCCGTTCTTGATCGATTCCAACTCATTCTTAAAGTTTAGTTCGTTCTTATATCGATCGGGTTAACGTTCTCACAGATTGGATCGCCAATCAAATAGGATTACACACTATTTGATCTTGTCTCACACATAATCAGTTAGTATCTCATACGTACACGGTCCTAACAATGAACTTATTGATTGAAGGTATATTTTTCCCCTTAGACTTATTCCTGGTTAATATTTTAATGCATGTGATATTCATCATGTTTTGGTTTGTTTGATTATTCAATATTTACCTCACATATAGAAGCATGGAAAGATCAACCATCCTCATGTAATGTATGGTAGAACTATTTCACAACTTGCTTGACCAAGTCACTTAAGTTATGAGATCTCATTTTCACTAATCCTCTTTGGGATTATTTACTTTGATCTTTTTCATGATTTGATCCACATTGGGATTCTTTTAACTTCACATTGGAAGGTGATCCATGATGGGATTCTTTTTCTTCATTCACAAAGAATGTATTCTTTTGTAAATTCATCCAATTTGGATGTGTTCCTTATTGGGAATCTTTTGGATCAAGACATATGTACTATGTGCTTGTTTTATCAGATCTTTGCTTAGCAAAACATAGATAAAACTGATGTAGGCGGAAGAGATTCATAATGTACCTTTACCTGGTGTGTTTAGATTACTACACACACATCCACTTGGATAAGCCAATATATACCTGTACTCTGAGATGAGTGTTTTATCATTGAATAAGATTTTAATTCATCACAGCATATATCTTCTCTTCCAAGTTGAGCCTACCCATATATGAGGAAGTCATGTTAGTTTTTAAAATTTTGAATTAAGCATAGTGAATGATATAATGATTATAATTATATCATTTCCCAAGGTATATAAATCATTTTCTTCATCAAAATTGACTTCTTTTTGTAATTTCAAATTTTTAAGTGAAATATTTTTAAATTTGTTTTTGATTTTACTCAAGGTTAATCATGTCAATTGATTGAACTATGAATTCAAGCCTAATAGGCTCAAATGCCTTGGTGAATAAATTAGCCAATTGATTTTCAGTGGGAACTTGAATCAATTTGATTAACCCATTTTTAGCACAGTCTCTCAAAAAGTGATATCAAATATCAGTATGTTTTGTTTTTGAGTGCTGAACTGGATTATTTGCAACAAAAACAATTATTGTGTTGTCAATATGAATTGGAGTGTCCAAGAACTTAAAACCATAATGAAGCATCTGGTTTTGAATCCAAAGAACATCAGAGCAACAAGCTGATGATGCTATGTATTCAACTTCTGCTGTTGAAACAGCTACGTTTGTATGCTTCTTGCATTGCTAGGAGACCAGTCTAAGAGCAAGAAATTAACAACCGCTAGATGTGGACTTCCTATTAAAGTTGCATCCCCCATAGTCACTATCAGTGTATGCATGAGATTGACGTCTCCTTCCTTTGGATACCATAATCTAATAGAAGGCTTCCCCTTAAATATCAGAATATCCTTTTGAGAGCATTCACATCAGATTCCTTGGGATCTACTTGATATCTAGCACACATACAAACACCAAACATAATGTTAGGCTTACTAGTTGTTAGATACATAAGTGAACCGATCATAGATTGATAATGAATCTGATCCACTGGATCAGGACCTATCTTCACTTTAGTATCAACAGGTTTTCTCATATACTAACAGTTAGCAAGGTGGAATTTCTTCAACATTGTGTCCAGATACTTTGATTGATTAATGAAGATTCCATCTGCCGTCTATTGGTGTTAGGTCTAGGATCAGTAGATCTAGGCTATTTTGTATAGGCTTAGTACTTGAATTACAATATGTAATGAATGGTTCTAATTCATTATTGTGAATTACAAAGTCCCAGTTCATCAAAAACCCATCTATTCATACCCAAAATCAGAAGAAAAACAAACAAATCTGTTCAACTATGGTACGATTTGAAGAATCATGAACATGTTCATGATTATTCCTTCAAAATTCGATGCAATTGAACAAGATTAACATCCAAAAAAAAGGAAAACATATTTGTTCATCTCAAAATCAAGAAGAAAAATCATCAAGATCTATTCTAATATGGTACGATTTGAAGAAATATAATCATTCACTGGATTATTCCTTCAAAATTCGATGCAATTGAACATGATTATCATTAAAAAGAAATAAAAGATGAAGAAATGGAAGCTACTACTGATTTCCCGATCTGCACTGTAGTGTGAAATTGTTTTTGTTCAAGTCTAAAAACAAATGCGGATGAAGCTTGATCAAATGCAGATCTGTTATACACAAATGTGGATGTGTTATCCAAAAATGCAGATGTGTTATACATAAATGCGAATGACTTGTCACCAAATGCGGATGATTTGTCAACAAATGCAGATGACTTGTCACCAAATGCGGATGAGTTGTCAACAAATGCGGATGACTTGTCACCAAATGTGGTTGACTTTTAACCAAATGTGGGTTCTTTAAGCACAAATGCGGATGCATTGAAATGAAATGTGGATGCTTTCCAAACAAATGCGGATGCTTTCCAAACAAATGTGGATGCTTTCCAAACAAATGCGGATGCTTTGCAAACAAATGCGGATGACTTGGCAACAAATGCGGAATCATACAACCTCTTAAGCACATGTATTGTTTGGAAACTTCCTTCCTGTCCTCTTGTGAAATTCTTTGCTCTGTGAGTGAGAAGTGTCGTTTGTTGGACTATCTCCATCTACTCCAGGTCATCTGGATTGATACAGTCCAGGTCCTCATGGGTGAATAGGAAATTTCCTGAGCTTTCATCAAAAGACATAAAGGCATGTGAAGAACTTGTCTCTTGGAATAAGCTTCCTTGAGTGTAGCTTTTTCTTGGTGCCTCCGGGAAGGTGATGAAAGGACCCTTTTTTGAGCAGTTAGGGTAGTATATAAGATGATGTTGAGGTTCTATGCTATACCTTTCAGTCACATGCAGGGCTGAACTTATTTGATTGCTGGAGTTACCAGATGAACCTTGCATGTTCATCTACATCGGGTATCCATTGAGAATACCATAAAACTCAGTCAAAGTGAGAGTCTTAAGGTTCTCAGTCCTCTTGATAACAACACAATAATGTGTACATTTCCTAGGAAGAAAGGACATGAACTTCCATACAATGTCCCTATTTTCAAAAGTCACTCTAACATCAACTAGAGTATCCATAATCTCAGCATAAGTGAAGTATTGTTGAGTCATGGTTTCACCTGTTTTAAAGGTGAAATTCTCAAACTGCTACTTCAGGAGATCCTTCTTGTTCTACTTGGCCTCTTACATTCGTTTCAATACATCCCACGGCTACTTAGCTATTTTTGCATTTCTTGAAAATTCTGTATACGGAGTTTGGATGAGCAGTCTGAAGGGTTTTCATGGCTTTCTGATCAATTTATACTCTATTTCTATCTTCATCAGAGTAGTCAGCCATAGCCTTTGGAATGATACCACTTCCAGCTTCAGCTGAAGAGGTGCTTGGTATGTAAGGTCCCGAGACAACATATTCCCACATCCTAGAATCTTAGGACTTGATAAAACCTTCTATTATTTGGCATCAAGTGTCAAAATCTTCAAGAGTGATCAATGGGGACTTTGTCATGGTTCTAGTTTCCATATCAGCTTTAGTGATAGCTACTATTTGAGATGTTAAGTATTTTGTGTGTCTGAGGGATCTTAGGATGGTGAGATCTTACTATCAAGAGCCTGGAATGCTCTCATACCAATTGCAAAACCGTTTGAGGGGGTTTGGTCACTTAGAACACAACACACAATGAGGAGAGATTGATTATAGAACACTTAGCAGATCAAATAGGGAACTAGAAACTTGTTACAGTGATACTAAGAAACACAAGTAATTGAGAGACAGAACAAGAATGAAATACATGTGTTTGGTTTTCAAGAATATTGTATATTGCTCTGTAGTTCCTTACAAGTGTTACAAAGCATACATTAAGATACAAAGAACCAGTAATACTTTATACTACATCCTATATCTGGCCATACTTTGAAGGCCAGTTGGATAAATGATCTTGACAACAACAAAATCAATATAGAGTCAAAAGGCAAGTTGCCTTTTGACTAGTGACTATGACATGCCATAGCTCACATCCTAATATATTACAAAAAGGATTAAGGTACATAAACTAGAATGAAACAGACTCAAAACCTAAATGTACAATTTACCAAAAACATGGACCTCTTCACCAACTTGTGAAAGTTGGTAGTCAAACAGAGTTTCAATGGAAAGGTGGTCCCACTTTATGGTAAAAGGTACATAAGATAAAGCATATACTCAAAAGTCTTCGGAAGAAATTTGTCTTCATAAACAGGCTTTGGAAGACTTTGTCTCTAAAGCTTCGAGGACTTCATGTTTGGCTTCGGAAGATATTGGTCTTGGCTTTGGCAGATTTCACACTTAGAATATTTTCTAATGAAGAATGTGAAACTTCCGAAGCATTGTACTTCAGAACTTTGTGTATGCATGCAGGACAAACTGTTTGGATGTTTTGGATTGCATCAGCCTTATATGAAACATTCGCTATGTGCATTTTGGAAGTCTGATAAACATCGGCCAAGTACCCACTTTGTGCAACGTTTGGGGTATTGCATAAAGATGGGATCTTTATCGCTTACCCCGGTGCTAGTGCCAGGCTATGTGCATTATGATAGTCTGATAAACATTAGCCCAATACCCACTTTATGCCTACGTTTGGGGTAGCTGATGTCATTTGTCCGGAAAGAATAAAAGAAGGATGGATAACGAATTTAATGGAAGATAATAATGATATTATCTATGTTTATGTATGATGTATGATCATATATGAAAGTAAAGAATAATTTTGAACGAATGTAAAGGATATTTTATTTTAATACTAGAATTCACTCAGTAACGCTAACTTTTATGTGTTTCCTATTGGCAGGTAATTGGTTGCTGAGGATGGCATGAGCGGCTACTTGGCTTATTTTGGATGACATCGATTTTATATAACGATAATGGTTTTGTGATGTAATGCAACAAATTATATTTTTGTAATCTGTCAACGTTGTATGATTTGGAAAAGCAGTTACATTGATATGTAATGGTTAAAGGTAATTCTGCTGCAATGTTTTAGTAATGGTAAATGGAAATTATATGTTTTTATGTGCGATGATCGACGAGTGTTAGCGTCCCGGGAACGGAGCCTTACACTCGGTTACTAATTGAATTAACCTATGGATTTGTTGATTCACCCTCAATATGATGAAATATTGCATATTATGAGCGAAGTGTGTCCTTCCTAATGCTTCTGATTTCATCACTCCCTACACAGAGTGTATGAAATATCTTCCACTAGGAATTTGTTGTTTTATATTTCTCAACCTGATTAATATTTCTTCAGGTAAAACCATACTAAGAAAATTGTATGCTCTAGTATCAACTTTGACCTTTTTAATATCATCAAATGACAGACCTTTTGTACTAATGGGTTAATTATTGTCATTATAATCCGGCCCTAGAGTGGGTGGTATATACGGACATTCAGTTATTGATAACCATAAGTCTGAATTAGGGTAATTCACATGATTCCTAAACTTGATTTTCCAGGATTTAAGATCCGCTTTTGTTTCCAACTTTAGAGGTTGGAATGATGATCCATCGACAAAGTTACTCATTTTTAGTTAAAGTCTCAGAGCTCAACTAAAATGGAATTTCTTTTAAGTTATGAACTAATAAGTGACAAAACTGAATTAGTAAGTAATTAAGTGATTGAGGTCATAAATCACTCTATCATTTTAATGAACTTTGAACATCAAATAAAGGATTTTTTAATTTATTTGTTTGATTAATTTAAACAATTGACAAATATCAATCAATAACACAGATCTATGATTCAAATGTGAATACAGATCTATATTAACAGAGCTATGAAATAGTACTTGCTGCATTGATTAATCACTATTTTATTGTTTTCAAAATTGATTCACCCCAAAGTGATTTTGCTAAAAAAAATAGATGTAATCAGAGAAACTGATAATTATAAAGAAATAAGCAAACAATTAAACAATTCTAACACCGATAGATCAATCGATCTAAATCAATAAGCACTTGGCTCTGATACCACCTATGTATCCTAGGATCGCAATCAGGAATTATCAGTATTAGATTGGAATCGAGTTAATGATTTCGGAATGATCATTAAACGTTGTTTAATTGTTTACTTAATAAATATCAAACTAAATAAATGTTATTTATGATAAACAAATTGAAATCAACACAATAAAGAAAGGAACAAGATTTTGTTTAAAAGTATTTCATTAAAAAGTTATTAATGATTACATATGAACAAATAATGAATGCTATAAACAAGAATTGTTTCGAACGTGTTCATTAAAAAAACTGTTTTAATACATTTTCATCCCCAAATAGTTTAAAACAAGTAAAACCGTGGTCTAGAAACTCACCTGGTGCAACTTTGGGTGTTTCTTCCTTTTAACCCACTTGCAAATGACTTCAAACACCTAAAAATACAGTAAAACACACATACATGGACACACACAAGCACATAAGCATGTAACCGAGGCAAAAACCCAACATGAACACTTAAAACCACGAATTCTTACCTCTTCTTTTCTTCTTCTTCAAAACCCGAAGTTTCTCTGCTCTTTCTCTTCTCTCTCTCTCTAAAACCTGATGAACAAGTGATGGGGAGTGAGGGTGGGCAGCCATGCCCACCTTTACACCAACTTTTCAAAGAAAGTGTCCTTTTGGACACTTTTAGTCCCTCTACTTTGGGCTTTATTTCTTTTCTTTCTTTTGTTCTTCATTTCTTGTCTTTGTTATAAAAATAACCAGGTGTTACAAGTCCACCCCCTTATATAGGTTTCGTCCCCGAAACCTGTTATTCCTCAAACAAACGAGGGTAATGCTGCCTCATCTCCTCCTTAGTCTCCCATGTAGATTCGGATCCCTTCCTGTGCTTCCACTATACACGCACAAGAGGAACCACTTTATTCCTCAACCTCTTATCTTTACGATCGATCATATCCACTGGTTGCTCCACATAATTGAGCCTTTCGTCTACCTCGATATCTTCTAGTGGAACAATCATGTCCTCATCAGCTAAGTACTTTATCAGATGAGATACATGGAATGTCAGGTGAATTCCACTTAACTCATCTGGTAACTCTAATCTATAGGGCAACTCTCCTACTCAAGAAATGATTCGGAAAGGGCCTATATACCTTGGGCTTAACTTGCCCCGCTTCCTCAATCAGATAATACCCTTCCAAGGTGTGACCTTCAACATAACCCAGTCACCCACCTAGAACTCGATTGGTCTGCATCGTTTTTCGGCATACGACTTCTGCCTATCTTTAGCTACCTTCATGAAGGCTTTAATCTTCTCAAGCTTCTCATTCGTAGCCTCTATTACCTCAACGCTCCCCAATTCCTTCTGACCAATATCACCGCAAGAAACGGGTGTTTTGCATCTTTCAAATTGTCCTCGCTATCAGACACCCAAAATTAAAAGTGAACTAGAAAAGGATGTTAAACAGTTTCCAAAACAGAGATCTAAGACTCCTGTTAGGTCTAACACACCTGCTAGGTCTTATACATCTACTCAACACCACAGACAACACAGACAAGTCACTGACAAGCCAGTGATGCCTGAGGTGAAACCTGTTTTCGAGACTAAACCCAAGGTTCAAATTGTCAATCAGTCAACTGTGTACCACAAACAATCCTTTCATAAGAATGGTTTGTGGAAAGTCAAAAATTCTGAAGTGTATGAACGCAGTGACAAGTTGAAGGTTGAAGTACCACCAATTGATAAAGGACAGTGGGTTGAGTTCATAATGTAGGATGCCTCTGGGAAAACCAAGCCAGTCAAGGCTTGGGTCCCCCTCCTTAACTAATTCTTTTCAATTATGTGCAGGCTGTCCGCTATAGTGCTTCTACCAATACATGGATTGTAGATAGCGGAGCGTCCAGGCACATGACGGGAAATAAGTCTATCCTTTTCAATGTCAAACAAATTAAAGGGGGACACGTTTCTTTTGCGGGAAACAAAGGTGGATACATTACCGCACAAGGAGAAGTAGGTAATGCAAAAGTAAGATTTGATAAAGTGAATTTTGTTCAGCAATTGGAAAACAATCTGCTTTCAGTGTCTCAAATATGTGACAAGGGCTTCAAAGTGATATTTGACAATCGAAAGTGTTACATTCTGAAGAAAGAGATGGAG
>BJCM01229175.1:0-20785 GCA_018326385.1 Flaveria bidentis
CGCCAACTGAAGAGCACATGATTCAAGATCAGAGTAATGATTAGATATTTATGTATTTTGATCATTTATTTAATTGAATCATGTATTAAAACTTATGTAATGAATGGTTGTGTATATATTTGATTATTTAACTATCATGATTATCAACTAATGAATGATGCGTTACATGTTTTAAATCAAGCAGATCCAAACTATCAACGAGATGAATACGATGTTGCTCCCTTGTAGTAGAACAAGACTCTATTCGCTATGATACTTGATCTGCAAGGGATTGTCAGGAGGTCATCTATACTCCCGAAGAAGGAGAAATCATTCGCGACCTCACTGATGAGCAACTGACAGAGATGTTCGAGTTAAATCCGGATGAACTAGTTAAAGATGCCCCAACCGTCGATGTTGCTAGTGATGACGAGCTCAAAGATGTTGATGAGATAGAGATTGAAGACGTCATGACACATCACTATCCGGAATATACTGATCGAGAGGGAAATGTGGTTCCTGATTCTGGAGATACACTCGACAGTGATATGTATGCTAAACTGGATACGATGGAGAGGGAGACCAAGAAATCAGAAAGCCAAGCCCAAGCCTCGGACTCCGATGTTGAGATCAAAAAGGCTGAATGGGCAGCTTGTTTTGCAGAGATCCGTGCCCAACGCACAACGCCAAAGCCAAGTGCCTACGCCAAGCTATACAAAGTAAAGAAGCATCTAAAGGTGTCTTGCAAGATTATAGCGTGGGCTTACTTTGAGGATCTAAATGTGTATGCCGTGAAGAGGGAGAAGGGAATCAAGTACTTCAGATTTCCACATGATCTGAAGACTCTCCCTAGTTTTGAGCTCAACCAGTTGGCACACTTAACCTGTTGTATGCTGACCCTAGGAAGATGTTAGGCTGGTTTGAAGAAGCGTTAAAGAAAGAATACCACACTCGATAGGTTAACTTCAAGCCTCAACAACCTACGAGGTATATTCGAAGGTCGGAGGTGGACCCAAGGACTGGGAAACCCAAAGTGGTGCTGAAGTGGAGTCCTCCATGCACTATGTCAAAGGTCCCCTTGAGGGAAATGCCACAGGACTTCACTCCCCACTTCAAGTGGTGGCATTATGACTGGAGAACAGGAGAAGCGGTCATAGTATTACAGAAAGAGCGCCAAATGGAGACCATCCAGGTATTTGACCCAATGTGGCAAACCGACCTGTCAGCTAGTGATGTTTATACTTTATACAGGTGGCCATTACTCTATGATCCATAGGATATCGTACAGGCCCTCCAGTTTCAGAATATGATAAGACTCTATTTTGCATTCGAGATACATGCTGGAATCACAGTCGAGGAGAGGCATAAGAAGTTTGACGAGCTAATGAAGGATGTCAGACAATGAAGGAAACTAGGTCCAAGGGGGAGTTTGTTGATACATATGTACCTAGTTTACGATCTTAATGTAGTAAGTCTGTCATGTCCTAAATGTAAATGAATTTTATGAGTTGAATGAAATAGAATATGTGATTGATGATCTTAATGTTGAATGTTTCAGTGTATGTTTTAATGTTTATTATTTATTAACACATATTGAACCAACTATATAGGTTGTGGTTGTTTGAATAGATCTTAGTTAAGTAGTGATTGAGAAACATATTCAAACTTAGTCATATGAAGTTTTCATGCTAATGGACCATACGCATGAATACTTCATGCTAATGGACCAGTCGCAAGACTAAACCAGGAGACTGGATCAGTCGCACAACTGAGACATACGGATGACTTAGTCGCACGACTGAACCTTCAGTCGTGTGATTGACTCAGTCGCATGCCTTAGTCGCATGATTGAACCATGCTAATGGTCCAGTCGTACGATTGACTAAGCCCTAACCTATAAATACCACTTAATTCGTGGAAAAACGTAACACTTTGAATATTTCGACTCCTACTCGTACCCTAGCCGTCCAGAGACTTCATAGAACATGTTCCAAGTTCATAGATCACACAAAATTGGTTTGCAATCGTTCTTAACGTTTAGATTACATCTAGGATCGATTCTACATGCGTTCTCACTGATTGGATCGCCAATCAAATAGGATTCCGCACTATTTGAGTTGGTATACACGTAAGTCAGTTAGTACTCCGTCCCGTACATGGTCCTAACAAATTTGATCCTTGGTATTCAAGATGGTGCAAGGACACCCAAATGACCCAAGAAAACCAATGAAAGGTTTCCTCTTCTGCCAAAGTTCATAGGGAGTCATACCATGTGTCTTAACTAGTAAAACTCTGTTTTACACATAGTAGGCAGTGTTCATTGCCTCTGCCCAGAAGGTGATGGGTAGTTTAGAGTTAGAAAACATAGTTCTTGTAGCTTCAATTAGTGTCCTGTTTCTGCACTCAGCAACACCATTTTGCTAAGGATTTTTGGGAGCACTATATTGTCTTGTAATACCTTTTGCATCACAAAATGTATCAAGGATTTGGTTCTTGAATTCAGTTCCTTGATCACATATTATGGTTTTGACCTTGTGATCACATTGATTCTTAATCTTTAAGATGACTTTCTTCAGAATCTTAGGGGTCTCATCCTTAGTTCTAAGGAAGAAGACCCATGTGAACCTTGTAAAGTCATTTGTGATCACTAAACAGTAAGAGGTCCTTCCTAGACTCATTACACTAGTGGGGCCAAAGACATCCATATGTAAAGTGTAGGGGAGATAGTGATGGAGTTTCTTTCCTTTGGCTTGCGAGATACCTTGTGTTGCTTCTCTTTCAGGCATGCCACACAATGGTCATCACTTGTAAACTCTTTCTTTGGCATTCCAGTTACCAAATCATTCTTAATAAGTTTGTTCATGTTCTTAAAGTTTACATGGCACATTCTTTTATGCCAGAGGAAAGACGTATCACTCTTTGCTTTAGATAGAAAGCATGAAACTTCTCCTGAGGGAGATGTTTCTTGCAAATCCATCTTGTACATATTCCCTCTCCTAGGGGCTCTGAGCCAAATAAGCTCATGAGGAATGACCACCCCGGGCTTGAGAACAATGCACTCATGCTCAGTAAAGAGTATGTTATGAGTTTGATCACAAAATTAAGACACACTTAGAAGATTGTACCCAAGCTCCTTGACAAAATTTACCTTTTCAATGTTGAGCTTACCATTTGTGACCTTGTCCCTTCTTATAATGTAACCTCCAGCATCTTCTCCAAAAGCAACTGGTCCTCCATCAATTCTTTCAAACTTTTGGAGTAGTGACCTATTGCCTATTATGTGCCTGGAACAGCCACTATCAATGATCCATACTTTTTGTTTTTCTTGAGCTATTCCTGTACAAAAGAGAAGGTTAATTACATTTGGAAACCCAAGCCTCATTGGTGTTAGGCTCATCAAAAGAAGTTGAAGACAATGCAACAGTAATTGATCCTATAGTCATGCTGGATGGATCATTTGTTGAAGTTGATAAAGAACTTTCAATAACTTGGTCTTTCTTTGGCTTCCATACCACCTTTGGAAGCTTAGACTTTACCTTCACTACTTTGGAAGTTTTGTTGACTTCGAAAGTTTTGATGACTGGGCCTTTGGAAGATCTTGCTTTCACTACAGCAGGCTTCGTACTTCGAAAGTATTCATTCCTTCCGAGACCAAAGTTTCTTCCGAAGGCAAGTTTCCACTTGTCTTCTTCTTCATTTTGGAACTTTTGAAGGAAAGAGATTTTCCTTCTGAAGCTTGCTTCTTCTTCTCTAGAATCTTAGAAGTTTCTTTCTTAGTAATGTGGAGAGTACTCTTTGGATTGTAAACACAATCCTTAGCAAAGTGAGAGGTACTCACATACATAACATAGTCCATTTTCTTCCTTCTAGGAGTCTTCTTTTGTGAACAAGGCTGAACTTGATCATTTTCACACTCCATCTTCATCTTCTTAGATGATGTGGCAATTCTTGTGGGGTTAGAACTACCTTTGGAGCTTGATGGTTCATGTTGTACATCAGTGGTGCACAACTTATCACTCTTCTTCTTGATGATGGGATGACTTAGATATGAACTAAAACTTTTGTTGTTAGAGTTCAAGTTTTTGTCCTCAACTTTAACCACTTAAAAATCCCGTAGAAACAAAGACTTGTTTTTTTGCAGAGCTGAAGGTGGCCTTGATCTCTTGAGCCTTCCTTGCCTTTCTTTTGCTCTTTCTGATCAAGTTTTTTCTCTTGGACTTGGTCATCCCAAAAGCTTTACTCTCCTCAGAGGGATGATGACCATTCTTAGAATGCTTTTCTTCACTCCTCTCAAAGCCATTCTTCATCATATCCTCTATATCCTCTTCAGTCAAGGGGTCTATGAGGAGAAGCTCATCTTCACAAGTTCCACACCTAGGAGATTTTACAGACAAGACTATGTGTGGAGGAGCTATCTCACAAGATCCTAGTCCTTGGTTATTCTATAGCAAACTTTTTCTTGCAAGGATGAGGATATCATGTTCTTGAAGGTCTCTTTTTCAAGAACACATTTTTTTGGCCTGGCTTTGTTGATCACAAGCTCAGACTAGCATTCAGTTAACTCGGCTATAAGATCCTTGATCTGAGTCCTATAATTTGTGTGCTCATGTTTAAGAATTGAAATGGTTTTCTCTAAGTCCTTTATCTTTAACTTATAATCATTTTCTGCCTTTTGAAATAAAATTTTAAGACATTCGAGGACTCAAGATCAGATCTCATATCTAAGTTTTAGTACCTATATCTATTAACTTTAGCAATACATTTAGGAGTGCAAAGATGTTCCAATACCTTGTCTTCATCATGGTCAGCCATGAGTGCTTGGTTTGGAGATACTTCTTCCACCTAAAAGCTCTACTCAAAGCCTCCTTTTTCAACAACAACAGTAGCTTCCTGCTTTGGCTTCTCTTTTTGGGGAGCTCTCTTAGTGTAGTTTGGTCTGGCTTGAGTCTGGCCACCATTTGTTCATGGTGCCTTGCACTCTCTAGGAAAGTGTCCCATCTGGTTACAGTTGTAACACTTTACCTTGCTCTTATCCAGACCAAACTTTCCACTAGCTTCATTGCTAGGAAACTTCCTCCCTATCCTTTTGTAGAACTTCTTGGCTCTATGAGTGAGAAGAGCCATCTGCTGAACTATCTCCATATACTCTAGATCATCTAGATGTATACAACCCAAGTCATCAAGGGTGAAGAGAAACTTGCTTGTGGATTCATTAGCAGAAAAAAAGGCATGAGAAGAACTTGTCTCTTGGAAGGGACTTCCTTGAGTGTAGCTCTCTCTTTGAGTCTCTGGGAAGGTGAAAAATAGACCATTTTGTGAGTTTTCAGGGTAGCATATGAGATGATGTTGAGGTTCTATGTTGTCCCTTTAAATCACATGAAGGGCTGAACTTATTTGATTGCTAGAGTTACCAGATGAGTTTTGCATGTTCATCCCCATCTGGTATCCAATGATAATACCATACAACTCAGGTCAGAGTAAGAGTCTTAAGGTTCTCAGTCCTCTTGATAACAACACAGTAATGTGTCTGTTTGTCTACGAAGAGAGGACATAAACTTCCTCACAATGTCTCTGTTCTCAAGAGTTACTCCAACATCCATTAGAGTATCCACAATCTCAACATACCTGGAGTATTGTTGAGTCATGGTTTCACCTATTTTATGGTGAAGTTTTCAAACCACTTCTTGAGGAGATCCTTCTTGTTCTCCTTGGATTCAGTAGAACCCTCATACATAAGCTTCTATGCTTCCTATAGTTGCTTGGTAGTCTTGCACTTCTTGAAGCCTTTGTAGATGGAGTTTGGAAGAGCAGTTTGAAGGGCTGTCATGGCTTTTTGATCAATCTCTATTTTTTTCTGTCTTCATCAGACAAATCAGCCATAACCTTTGAAATCATACCACCACCAGTAGCAGATGAGATGCTTGGTATGTAAGGTCCTCAACAATAGAGTCCCACATCCTGGAGTCTTGAGACTTGATAAAGCCTTCCATTCTTTGACAACAAGTATCAAAGTCTTAAGGAGTGATCGGTGGAGACTTTGTCATAGTTCCAATTTCCATATCAGCCTTAGTGATAGCTGCCATTTGAGTCGTTAAGTGTTTTGTGTGTGTGAGGGATCTTAAGATGGTGAGATCTTATATCAAGAGCTTTTCAGGCTCTGATACCAAATGCAAGACCGTTAGAAGGGCTGATGCACTTTTACAACACAACAACACAATTGAGGAGAGTTCTTTAGAACACTTAAAAAATCAAATAGGGAATTGGTTAACTAAAGTAAGAGATGCTAAGAACACAAGTAAGTGAGAGACTAAACAAGATAGCAAACAACACAAGTATTTGGTTTTCAAGAATTCTGTAGACTACTTCTCAAGTTCTATTACAAAGTGTTTCAAAGCATAATGGAAAGTTACAAGTACTTGAGATATATATACTACATCTTACATCCGACCATACTTTGAAAGCCAGTTGGATACATAAGACTAAACAACAAAATCAAATGTAGAGTCAAAAGGCAGATTACCTTTTGACTTGTGACTATGACATGCCATAGCTCAGATCCTAATATATTACAAAAATGATAAAGTACATAAAGTAGAAAGCTCAGACTCAAGACCTTAATGTACACTTTTCCAAAAGCATGGACCTTTTTACCAACTTATGAAAGTTGGTGAGTCAAACTGAGTTGCAGCGGAAATGTGGTACAACTTTATGGAAAAGTACATCAGATAAATCATGTACATAAAAGTCTTTGGAAGAAATATGTATTCATAAACATGGCTTTGGAAGACTTTGTCTTTGAAGCTTTGGAAGACTTCATATTTGGCTTCGGAAGATATTGGTCTTGGCTTCGGAAGATTTTACACTTAGAATATTTCTTGTGTGAGGTGTAAAACTTCCGAAGGATTTCTACTTCAGTACTTCAGTGCATGCATACAGAGAGACTTTGGATGCTTTGAATGTTTTGACTTCATCAGACTTGTTGCTTTTCACAGAATATGAGTGCATTATCCTCAAACCCAGGATGAAATTCTTAGGAATTGGTGCTTCTTAGATCTCCAAGGAAAGGGGATATGTACAAGATGGATATGAACAATGCTTTCCCACTGGGTGAAGTGTCATGCTTTCTTTCCAAAGCTAATGCTAATGAGTCAACACTATGGCATAAACGAATGTGACATGTCAATTTTAAAACCATGAATAAATTGGTTAAAAATTACTTGGTACATGGTTTGACTAAAAAAGAATTTTTCTGCAAATATAAATGTGTTGCATGCCTGAAGAGGAAACAACACAGAGCATCTAATAAATCCAAAGTTGTTAACTCTATTACCATCCCATTACACTTATTGGACATGGATCTATTTGGTCCTACAAGTATAATGAGCATTGGAAGGAAATCATACTGCATTATGATTGTTAATGATTTCATAAGATTTACATGGGTATTTTTTTAAGAACTAAAGATGAAATTGCTAAAACTTTAGAATACTTTATTCTTAAAATAGAAAATCAAATTGATCAAAAGGTTAAGATTATTAGAAGTGATCAATGAACTGAGTTTAAGAATCAAGTTCTTGACTCATTCTGTAACTCAAAAGGGATTGCCAAACAATATAGTGCTCCTAGAACTCCTTAACAAAATGGTGTTGCTGAGAGGAGAAACATGACACTTATTGATCCTGCTCGAACTATGTTAGCCGATTCAAAGCTACCTCTAACATTCGAGGCAGAGGTAATCAACATTGCATGCTATGTGTAGAACAAAGTTCTTGTAGTTAAGACACATGGAAAAACCCCTTATGAGCTATGGAACAAGCGACCACTGTTCATTGGCTTTCTAAGGTCCTTTGGCAGCAGGTATACCATACTTAACACAAAAGATAATTTGGCAAAATTTGCTGAAAATTCTGATGATGCTATCTTTGTGGGATATCAACCAACTCTTTTGCTTATAGAGTGTATAACATCAAAAATCAACAATTTGAGGAATCATCCAACATTGTTGTTAATGAGCACACTCCTTATGTTAGGAGGAATGGCCCTGATCATATTTTTGACTTAAAATTGTTTCTAAACTATTCTAAACCATCTTGTGAAAATGTTTTAGCTAGAATAGGTACTCAAAGTGATTAAGATAATGACCAACTATTTGAGTTACCCAGACATCTTCTAAGTTCTCCAAGATTAGCTGAAGATCATGCTCCCACTATCATTAGAATTTGACAATATAACTATCTCAAGAGATAGTTGAGCTTTAACCAGTTGTCTAGCTAGTGAGCCTCAAAACTCATTTGGTAACACTACACAAAACTAAACTGATGAAAGTAGCATTTTGAAGGAATAGGAAACTGTTAAAGATGCTTTACAACCAACTAATGATGATGGTGTTTC
The DNA here is from genome assembly GCA_018326385.1 of Flaveria bidentis. Lineage (NCBI taxonomy): Eukaryota > Viridiplantae > Streptophyta > Magnoliopsida > Asterales > Asteraceae > Flaveria > Flaveria bidentis. The sequence continues at coordinate 8,371 of BJCM01229175.1, forward strand.
TCGTTCATTCAATTAGTCCTTATTGAATGAGTTTGAAATAACAACTGGTCCAAGTGTTCAAGCTCTTGAGTAAAATATGTCCAATCTAGATCGAACTTTGCAACTGGTGGTGATCCCTAGACTTAGGATTCACAACACTCATCCAGCTGAAAACATCATAGGAGAAGTCTCTGAAGGTGTGAGAACAAAGGGTCAAACTCATAATAGGAATGTCTGCCTGTACTCATGCTTCTTATCTTAGATGGAACCCAAGAAGGTAGAATTAGCCTTAAAGGATAGTAGTTGGGTTGATTCAATGCAAGAGGAATCACTTCAATTCAAAAAAAAAGGTTTGGAACCTATGTCCGCTACCATCTGGTCAAGTACCAATAGGCACCAAATGGATTTTCAGGAACAAGAGAGATGATAGAGGCTCGATTATCAAGAACAAGGCAAGATTGGTAGTTAAATGATACACTCAAGATGAAGGAATTGATTACACAATTGCAAGACTTGAGGCAGTAGGGATCTTTCTTGTTTATGCTGCATCTAAGAATTTTACTATCTACCAACTTGATGTCAAGTGTGCCTTTCTATATGAGGATACTGATTGGGAAGTCTATGTCTGCCAACCTCTAGGATTTGAAGACCCACAACGCCCCAACTATGTGTGTAAGTTGGATAAAGCTCCTTACGGGTTGCACCAAGCACCTAGGCTATGGTATAAGACTTTGTCTCAATTTCTCATAAAGAATGGCTACACCAGAGATACCATTGACAAGACTTTAATCTTAAGGAATTATGGGAAAGACATCTTGCTCATCCAAGTCTATGTTGATGACATCATATTTGGTTTCATATCATATAAATAATCGCTTTTGCAAAATAATACAACATTCATAATCATTACAAAATGTTGTTTGTTCGCATTACAATGTAAAAACATTATTGCAACATAAAATGGATTCCATCCAAAACAAGCCAAGTAGCCACCCCGTGCCATTCTCAGCAACATCTACCTGTCAACTTGAACATGCATAAAAAGTCAGCGTTACTGAGTGAGTTCTAGTTTTACAAAAACATTATATTACCTTTCATTCGTTAAAACCTTTTCTTTACTATTGCACATGATCACACATCATACGTACATCAAGGTAACAATTATTATCTTCCATCATCGTTCATTTCGTACATATCACACGTTTCATACTTATTGCACTTTTCGTACATTTATTATCTTTTCACTTCTATCTAGATCCTATCATATGCTTAACCCCACTGTTGGTCCATTAGATTGATTTGCACAAATGAGATGTTGAATCTTTTGATATCAAATACAAACAATTGAAAAAAAAGATGAAGAAGATTGAGAACAACCACAAATGAATCAAAGTAAGACAATGATGAACAATATACTTAATAATAACAAAGCATAATGATATTTGTATGAAATCACTACTTATAAAGGTTACTTGCAACAATGATAAACGATTAGGGTTTTTCAAGATTACCAAACAATCAAAATGATCAAATCTATATATAGCAGTCTTAGTTTCACAGACAGTTTAGCTGGTAGCGAAACTATGCTGCCGAAACTATAGTTTCTCTTGGCAGAAATGATAGTTTTCCCGGGTGAATGAAAACAACTGACTATGAGTGAAACTACAGTTTCTCTCAGAGTTTCACTGGACAACAAAACTAAATAAAATGAACTAAATACAAAAGTAAACTAACATAAGACCTATTATAATGCAATATAAACATAAACTAATCTAAGATGAGTCGAACCTATACATGATCTTCAATAAACCCCCTAGGTTGGATCTCACCGCTTTCATTTCTCTTGATTTGTCTTATCAGCACCAATCTCTCCTGCTACATCTGATATGTCTTTATTTGCTCCTGCAGCTTCTTCCTTGGGAGCCTCAGCAACTGATTCACTCTGGTCACCTCCTATTTCATTAGTTCCCTCGGAACAAGCACTAGCTTGCTCAAACTATCTTATTAAGTCCCTCACAACCATGTCCAAATCACCTTGAGCTCTAACCTTCTCTACCAGCTCCTTCACTTCTTTTTTGACGCCTCTAACCTTGTTAGCCACTGTCATGAATAGACTAGCTTCTTTCCTTGTCTCCTCTCCTGCTTCTGCTTTGATGTGATTTTCATAGAGAACCAACAGGTCTTTATCGTAGAATCCAAATGCTTCCATAGAATCAAACAATCGTAACTCAACACCATCTTTTATCCTGATCATAGCTTCCCCGTATTGTTATCATAAAACCACTTCTCGAAATTTTGTAATTGTTGGGGAAGGGGATCTGATCTAACCCTGTTTACAGTCTTTGGGGGTTTCACTCTTAGCACAATCCTTCCTTTTCTTGTTTCCCAATCCTTATCCTTCTTTGACATTCTTCTCACAACCTTCAAGAACCCAAATGACTCAAAGTTGTCATTTAGTCCATTCTTTATCTCTTTTTCCAGCAATGAGGCTCTTTCACTTAGATGAGCATTTAGTAATGGTAACACAGCCAACCTCCTTGAAACCCACTTAGCCAAGATCTTGAATTCCTTCCTCTTGTGAAGATAAGATATGCCTCCCCCTCTCCTCTTTATCATAAACATTTTGAGGTCGGGGTTATACTTCCAACTTATGATCTTCTTACCAGCCTCAGACTGACTCAAACCTTCCAGATTTTAGAATAGGGGAGTTATCTCTTTAGTCTCTTTCTCCCTAGCAAACTAATCTTTTTTCTCTTTAGTCTCGTTAGCCAGAGATGCATTCAGATTTCTCATCACCTCTTCATCCATACCAGTTTCTCCTCTCTCCTCAAAGTCTCTGTGAAAGATTGGTGCTTATGTATGGTCCTTCTCTCGACTTCTCCCTCATCAGCTTTCTTCTTTGATCTCTTTTCTTTTTCAACCCTGGCCTCCTTAACCGTCTCATTCACATCCTCCTCGAAATCATAATCTTTTTCTTTAGTATATCGTTTTCTCTTCTTAATCGCATCAGCATGTTTCACTTGTGTCTCCTTAACCCTTTTGTTTTCAGATTCATCTACCCTCCTGATATAATTCCACCTTTATGGTGGGAACATGTTCTCCTAGAGGTGTGTAATCTTTCCACTAAATTCGTGACGGATGGCGCAACAGTCTGCGAAGATGCGGGTGTTCATTTGCACTAGTCTTTTAACCTCCCCATGCCTTGGAATATTTGGAATAAGGTCATCAAAAATCATTTGTAGGAATCGAGTATAAAGTGCCATCATGATCTCTGCCATACAAGCAAAAATCAGTTTTGCTATGTTTGCCTTCTTTCCCCTACAACATATCACCATTGCTTTTGCCCAATCTATATTAAGCCCATCTAATCCACCTTTACGGTGATCTAAGAACATAATGAAGACATGAGCTATGTATCTCCATTCTTTAGAGAGAAAGTACTTATTAATCTCCTTCCTAGTGCCAAAAGGTGGTCCCTCATATCCCATCAATCGGAACGCCTCAAACACCTCCTGATCTGTCAAAGTAACCTCCTCTCCAATATCGTTGTCTAATCTTAGGACCCTCGATACAATCTCGGCTGTAATGATCACCTCATTCTCCATCACTTTGGCTATAATCCTCTATGTGTTGCCTCTTGTATCATACTCAGCTATTCTCTAGAAAATCTCTAATCTGAAGATCATAAATAGTAATGGAATGAGATATCGTGTAAGCTATAAGAGATCTCTACAACCATCGAATGCAAGCTCTAAAACCCACTGCTTTAGGGTGAGTATCATCCAATATGGCAGTGATGTTCCTCTCGTAAAATTTCAGATTTGCCAATTTAAACTGAAAAACAGATAAAACGTGTGAGAATAGTATATTAAATAGTAATATTAAAGAAAAATATGGAAAAGATAAAAATTACACAAAAAAACAATTTAAATTTGCTAGATGAAATTATGGTTTCGTAGAATGAAAGATTTAGTTTCGCAGGACAAAACAATAGTTTTGGCATAAATTAGTTATAGTTTTGCCAACAATTAGTTATAGTTTCACCCTCAAGTATTAATTAGTTATTAGTTTCGGCAACACTAAAAAGTAGATTTGACTGGCGCAATGAAAATAAAGTTTGGTCAGAGAAACTGTTAAGTTCGCCCCGACAGCATAACTCCACAGTTTCGCTGATAAACTATGAACTTTCGTTCAGTTTCGATGGACTATCTGTTACTTTCGCAGTAAGAACTGTGAAGGTACCGAAGAGTCTCAATCAAATAAACAACAACGTTGTTTAGAAAACCTAGATAAAACAAAGGTCCTGAGTTTGAAACTCATTTGCGAACAAGAAACAAGGATCAAACAAGAATCAAAACAATAGAAAATCAAAATTGCCAAATGAGACAACAGATAAACCTTAGAACAACAGTCCAAACAAATAAGCGAAAATGAGGAATCAATTTCTCAAAATGAGTTATATAGCACATAGTTTCGCTTGCAGCAAAACTATAGTTTCGCCTAGTGAAGATGCAGTTTCGTCGGATGAAATTTTGGACGAAACTGATCATGTCACTTGCGAAAGAACAAGTGAAACTATAGTTTCGCCGTGCGAAACTACAAGCGAAATAATAATTTAAACTTTTAAAAATTGACACCGTTTCCCTTTCAATTTATTTAAAAAATTTAAAAATAAAAGTAAAGAAAAATAAAAACTAACTAGAAAAAAAAAACAAATCAAAATAAAATTTGCTCCACAAAACCTTACCAAATTTTACCTAAAATATTGTTTAAACAAAATAAAACAATATAAGAGGATATGAACGAGAAGCTGAAAAGATCTTTCAGAGAGTCAAATTTTGGTGGGATTGCTGATATATTCGTCCTTTTAAGTCCATGCCTTCATCGCTTCATTAAGTGCATCGTAGCTACTGTTATCATGTTTTGATTCTTTTAAAAAAACATAGGATGACCTAGTCCCCATAGACATTTGGCAAATAAACTTATCCTGTAATCATGATATATTGAACGAATGACACGCTCTACATGACTCATCCTCTCAGAAGCATCAAAGTTCATATTTCATAAGAAGCAGATCCTATATAAACATCAAATGATGAGAGCTCCAGGTCTATACTTACGTATAACAGAGGAGTTGATCAATTGAGTCTTACAGATGAGAGCTTCAAGTCTATACTATGGTACAATAGACGAGATCATCATTCCAGGTCAATGTTCACACATAGCAGTGGAGATAAGCACCAAGTGGAATATCAAAGAGCATCTTAGGTACAAATATTAAAAAGCATATAGCTCTTTAGATAGGGTGGAATGGTTTGACACAAAGTTACTTTAGATAATAATAACTCAAGATAGAGATATCACATTCTCAACCTTTTTTGAACAAGGACTTGAATCTTTGTGAAGGCCAAAAATATCAAGGGGAGTAACTGAGTCAATCAGTTTCTTGCTCTATTAATTAAGTTGCAGCTTTACTGTTTACTGCGCTTTCTAACTGAACCTATCAAACCAATCCCACACAATACTATCAACTTACTTTACATCATCCTGGCTTCTCATTTAATTTTACAAAGAAAAACAAGAAGAACATTTGATACATTCTCCCCTGAAATTTCTACAAATAAGTAAGATATAGAAATTTCTTCTTCTTCTTCTTATTATTATTATTATTATTATTATTATTATTATTATTATTATTATTATTTAATATTAATAATATATTGATGTATAAAAATGATAAAGAACAATGAAGCAAACAGAATGAAAAGAGAAGAAAAAAAATAAAAGGAGAAATGTAAACAATATGTACATAAAAGAGTTTGGAAAGAAAAATGGTTTTAAAATGATCTTAAACCTAACATAGCGATCAATTCATAAAAACGAGATTTATCAAATGTTTTAGTGAAAAGATCTGCTTTTTAATTTTTTGTGTCTATTGGAATAATATCAATAAAACCCTTTTCCTGAGCATCACAGATCGCATGAATCCGTGTCTCAATGTGCTTGGTTCGGGAATGATGAATAGGGTTCTTGGCAATGCCAATGGTTGCTTCGTTGTCACAGAATAACGACGTATGGAGAAAGTTAATCCCATAGTCAATCATTTGGTGCTGTATCCGGAGCACTTGTGAACAACAGCTGGAAGCAGCGATGTATTCTGCTTCTCCCGTAGAGAGAGAAACACTGGTCTGTTTCTTGCTTTGCCATGAAACTAGACAATTGCCCAAGTTTTGACAGCCTCCGTAACCAACTTTCTGTTGAACCTGCAACCATTAGAATCACTATCACAATAGGCATGTAAGTCAAAATTCCCACCACAAGGATACCAAAGACCTAAACAAGAAGAGCCTTTAAGATAAAGAAATATTCATTTTACAGCCTTTTCATGAGACTCTTTCGGGGCAGACTGTAATCGAGCACAATATCCTACAGCAAAGGTGATGTCCGGACGACTTGCTGTAAGATACGTAAGGGAACCAATCATGGATCTTTAGAGATAAGGATCAACAGCTGTCCTATTTTCATCAGGAGTGAGGCATGTTTGAGCAGTAAATGGAGTTATTTCAGGAGAAGCTTCATCCATCTTGAATTTCTTCAAAATTTCTTCAACATACTTTTCTAGATGAATGAGAATTCTATCTAGCTTTTGTTCTACATGCAGCCAAAGGAAAAAGCACATCTCCCCCATCATGCTCATTTTGAAGCGACTACATATCACCACCTCGAACTCTCGACATAATTATGGATTGCTGGAGCCGAAGATAATATCATCAACATAAACTTGGACGATCAGCATTTCCCCATCCACTTTCCTCTTGAATAAAGTCATATCAATGGTGCCATGAGAGAAACCATTGCTTAAGAGATACTGTGTTAGTGTCTCATACCAGATACGAGGTGCCTGATGAAGACCATAAAGAGACTTATCAAACTTGTAAACTATGTCAGGAAAGTCTCGATCCTTAAAACCTGGTTGTTGACACACATAAATATCCTCATCAATGTTTCCATAAAGGAATGCACATTGACATCCATCTTATAGACTTTAAACTGCTTATGAGCTGCATGAGCTAGAAAAATTCTAATGGCTTCAAGACGGGCGACAGGAGCAAAGACTTCGGTATAGTCAATCCCACCTTCTTGAATAAAGCCCTGGACCACCAATTAGGACTTGTTCCTTACCACAATGCCATGGTCATGTGGTTTGTTTTTGAACACCCATTTCATGCCAATTAGTCATTTGTTTGGTGGAAGGTCGACCAGGGTCCACACCTTGAGTTTCCGGAACTGTTGTAGCTCTAATTGCATCGATTCAATCCAACAAGGGTCCTAAAGAGCCGCATGAACATTCTTTGGGACGATTTGAGATATTAAACAAGAGAATAGACAAATGTTAAACAATCCAGATTGACTCTGCGTCCAAACTCCATTGGTGATAGAGCCTATGATATTATCATGTGGATGATCTTTCAAAGTTTTGAAATCAAAGGGCATGGGTAGGATATTTGAAGATGGTTGGCTAATTGGTTGATGATGATAGATGAAGGTGATGTTGATGGTAAGGTAGAGTCAATTGGAGAGATAGATGATACTGGCTGAGATGAGGAAAATGTAGGTGTGGAGAGAAGGGATGCAGAAACAGGTGGAGGTGAAAGGTCAAATGATGAAGATGAAGATGCAATATCAACTGATATAGCATTAGTTGCAGATGTTGTAAGGGGATCTTGAGATGTGACAGGTACAGGGGTTGGAAGAATGATATTTGTTTGAACATTGGAGATAGACATATCATCTTCAAAAACTAGAAGATTAAAAGAGTTAAACACTGTATCGGAGTCAAAGAACCATGCTGGTTCAGATCGAACATCGAAGGAATTAGATTCCTGCTGATCAATATAAAGAGACTCTTGAACAATACGTGTTCTCTTGTTATATACTCAATATGCTTTATTGTAGGATCGGGTTTAGTCACTAAACACTTGGTTTTACTCTCAAACTCGCTTGAAATACACTCAGATGAAAGCAAAGTCTTTAAGAGTTCATAACAATATAAGTAGTAATAAACACAGAAGGTAATTTTCAAGGTACTTGCATATATTGCTTCTCAACTCAAAGTGTTACAAGACTCTTTACAAGCATACTCTTATGAGTTACAATGAGAAACTATATATAATACTACCTACAACCGAATATACTTTGATACCAGCTGGAATCCTCTAACTAAAGCAAATACTACAAAGCTATAGTTTAAGGTATCTTAGATAAAGTATTGTCTAAGATATGGTAGTCAAGACATGTCCCTGACTTACCTTTTGTCACCAACTAAAGTTGGCAACTGTGCTATCTAACAAAAGGTGAATAGTAGAATAAAGTAAGGTCAACTACATGGCTTTTGAGAAAGCACCATGTAGTATCTCAGAGGTCTGCAGTGGATTGTCAAAGACCATACTTATGTCTACTAGTTCATAGCAGTGTCTTCCAAAGGTTAAATGGCTTCGGAAGAACTTGTTCCTTCGAAGCCACTTAGACTTCGGAAGAGGCTGCTTCTTCCAAGGCTTTAAGGACTTCTGCTTTTCTTCAAACTTCGGAAGTAGTCATCTGATCTTTACTTCTTAGACTTGATCTTCGGAAGTGAATACTTTTGTCTTCGGAAGCAGAGTTTGTCTTCAGAAGTTGATCTTTTACTTAAACTTCAAAAGAGACTCTATTTCCTTCGGAAGTCCATAATAGCTTCGGAAGTCTTTTGTTATCTTCACCAAAATAAATTAAGTGAAATGGTTTTGGTTGCACCAGCCTTCTACTTGATCCAACAAACTCCCCCTAGGCTGATGCTACCAAAACTTCACTTGTTTCTGCTTCTCAAAGCTTTTAGCACTAAAAAAAGCATATATTTCTCTGTCTTTTTGTTCTTCCCTGATGTAGTGCTGAGAAGCTTGTATAGATCATTTGTTAATAGGAGTTCCAGTCTGTCATCCTAAATGATGTGCACCTTTTGTTGTGTCCCTCTGAAAAGAGTAAGTTGATGGGCGCTGTAGTCATACTCCCATCTGACTATAGGTTCCAATTCAGGACCCTCAACAATCTATAGAAAGGTTGTGCCTTTGGTGGTTGATCTATCCTTGTCTTCGTTTCTTCTTTGTTTTAACTCTTCTTCAATCTTAGCTTTTGCAGTTAATTCAGCAAGATGAAGACTGCCGAGATGATTTCTGATATGAGTAGTAGTTTCAGAGTTGGAGGGATTAGAGAATGGTTATTCTGCTAACTCAACAATGTCAAACCTACTGGAGTGTAGTAGGGAGGAGGTATTCAGCCTATTAATTTCTCCATTTTCTCTTTCTACAACAAAGTTGTGAGATGCTTCATCAAACCTCCACTGGATTATTTTCTTTCTATGCACAAGAGGCTGACTAGGGATCTTGTCCTCTTTCTTCGTATCCAGTAGAGTCACCAGCTTTCTTCTTAGTCTCTTCTCTTCAATGTTTAAGGAGTCTGAGTTGAGACCTAGAAGTCTAGTAGCATGGTCCAGTGTTCCTCTAGTCAGATCAAGAAATTGATCTCTTGTGAGGGAATGTGAAGATCCATCAACATAGGTTAGTTTGACAGAGTCTTCCACACAGGAGATGTTGCTCAAACTTGTGCAGTTGGTGAGCTTAGTCTTGATTGCCTTATACTCCTCTAGGGATAGATTTTAGAAGGCTGAGGGGATGGTTTGGAAGGTTGTCGTGTAGGTTGTGGTGTAGTGGTTCTAGGAAGTGTTTTGGGGTGAAGGATAGGAAGTTTAGGATGTTGAGGTGAGAAGGTGGGTAAGGCTGATAGTGTGGGTTTAGGAGTGTATGGTTCAGTTTTGATGGTGAATGGGAAGGGATAGGTTCAGGTTGCGGTTGAGTGGTTGGCTTGAAAGTTGTCCCTTGTTCAAACGAATGTCAGCCTTGATTTCACTGACAATTCGCTGGAGTGTCCTTTCAGACATGGGTCCCACCTGCCTTCCGAGAGTAAAGGTTGCTTTCTGAATGGAGAGTTTTATAAGCTTCCAAATGCAATTACTACTTCTGAAGGCAAATCTTTTCTTCCGAGAGTAAAGGTTGCTTTCTGAATGGAGAGTTTTATAAGCTTCGGAAGTAGATATGATATGTAATCAATCGCTTCTTCCGAGACTAAAAACTCTTCCGAGATGAAAATTATCCTTGGAGAAATTTTGCTTCGAAAGTTATGCAAGATATCTTCCGAAGGTTAATTTCTTTTCGGAAGGATTTGTACTTAGAGAAATTTTTCAGAGAGAGACCTTTTGTATTAGGGCTTAGATTGTAGGACATAAGACATTACACATTAAAAAAGTCTTCAAAAGAGGTAATCTAATCAATGTTTATCATCCCAATAGCTGTTATGAGATACTAAAATCTTTGTTCATAAAAATCTTTGGTAAATAGATCAACATATTGTTCATTTGAATCAACTTTGATTAGTTTGATCAGATTTTTCTCATGAATATCTCTAATGAAATGATACCTGATATCAATATGTTTTGTCTTGGAGTGCTTCACTGGATTTTCAGTTATGGAGATAGCACTGTTGTTGTCAATATGGATAGGAGTACACATAAAGTTGAATACATAGTCTAACATCTGATTTTGAATCCACAGCAGCTGGGCATAGCAACTTGCAGCAACAATATATTCTATTTAGAAGTTGATGTAGATACAAAGGATTGTTTCTTGCATTGCCATCAAATTATCCTTCTGCCAAGAAATTGACATCCTCCTGATATGAGTTTCTTGTCAATGTTACAACCACCATAATCACTGTCAGAGTATCCATATAGATTAAAATCATTATTTCTTGGATACAAGAGACCTAATTTAGGTGCTCCTTTAAGGTATCTAAGGATTCCCTTGGCAGCAGCTAGGTGAGACAACTTTGGAGCAACCTGATATCTTGCACATATGCAAGTTGCAAACATTATATCAGGTCTACTTGCTGTGAGATACATTAGAGAACCGATAATCGCCCTATACTGATGTTGATCAATATCATCCCCTTCAAGATCAGGGCAAAGATTATGGTTTCTGGGTATGGGTGTCTTAGCAAGCTTGCAATCTTTCATTTCGAATCTCTCTAAGATGTCATGGACATACTTAGAGTGATTGATGAAGAACCATTCCTTCATTTGCTTCACCTGAATTCCAAGGAAAAAGTCCATTTTTTCCATAGAACTTATCTCAAACTTCTTCATAATGATTTCAAAGTCTTTGCACATTTGGTCATTTGAAGAACCAAATATGATATCATCCACGTAGACTTGAAGAAGAAAAATTTCTTTTCTAGAATTCCTTATGAATAAGGTCTTGTCAATGGTTCCTCTTGTGTAACCATTCTTTAGAATAAACTAAGAAAAAGTCTCATACCCCAGCCTAGGTGCTTGGTGCAGCCCATAAAGAGCTTTATCCAATTTGCACACATAGTTGGGGTGCTGTGGGTTTTCAAATCCTAGAGGTTGGCACACATACACTTCCCTATCTATATCCCCATATAGAAAGGCACACTTGACATCAAGTTGGTAGACAGTAAAGTTCTTGGATGCAACATAAGCAAAGAAGATCCTAACTGCCTCAAGTCTCGTAACAGGTGCAAAGACATAATAATTGATTCCTTCCTCTTGGGTATATCCTTGAACTACCAGTCTTGCTTTGTTCTTGATAATCAAGCCTCTGTCATCTCTCTTGTTCCTGAAAACCCATTTAGTGCCTATAGGTACTTGACCAGATGGTAGCGATCAAAGGTTCCAAACCTTCTATCTCTTGAATTGAAGCAGTTCCTCTTGCATCAATTCAACCCAGCTACTATCTTTCAAGGCATCTTCTACCTTCTTGGGTTCCATCTGTGATAAAAAGCATGAGTACAAGCAGACATTCCCATGATGAGTTTGCCCTCTTGTTCTCACACCTTTAGAGACATCCCCTATTGATGTTCTTAACTGGATGAGTGTTGTGAATCCTTAGACGAGGAATCACTTCCAGTTGCAAAGTGTTGGATCAAGAAGAAGGCTAATGCAACCAAAACTATGTCACTTAAGTTATTTTGGTGCTGCATGCAAAGGCCTCCGAAGCTTAACATGGAACTTCCGAAGGTTGTAGAGTTCTTCCGAAGACAAAGTGAAAGATCAACTTCCGAAGACAGAACTCTACTTCCGAAGACAAGTGCATACTTCCGAAGTTCATGTCTTAGAAGAATAAACTGAAGACCACTTCCAACGTATGATGATAAGAAGAAGTCTCCAAGCATTGGAAGAAGCAGCCTCTTCCAAAGTATAAGTGGCATCGGAAGTACTTACTCTTCCGAAGCCATTTAACCTTTGGAAGACACTGCTATGAACCAATGGACACAAGTATGGTCTCTGACACTCCACTGCAGACTTCTGATACAACATGGCCTCTTCCTA
>BJCM01229176.1:0-10863 GCA_018326385.1 Flaveria bidentis
GTGAAAATGACTCTGACTTGTTCATTTCACCTTACACACTTTAAAAAACTTATCCTTTTAACAATAGATAAAACATTTTCAGCGATGAACATTTCAGACATAACCTTTTTAAATTGAAAAACTTGTTGATCACCTCAGACGTGATCCTTTTACTTAAACCGAATTTGTCACCTTAAACGTGACTCATTTTTAATTTTGAATGTTTTGGTCACCTCAGACATGACCCTTTTGAGTGAGTAATTCATAGATTATGACGAGTTGTAGAGTCCGACTCTTACATTACAATTTACTAAAACTAAACAGAACAACTTTGAAATTAAGAACTATAACAAGACATATTTTTGTATTTTTTATTAGAGATGAAATACGACCTATTAGAATAATTCTAATTGACTTTACTTCATGGACATCACAGCTTCAATTCCAGTTAGTCATTTCTGGTACGATTCATTTTAGAATCATACATGTATATCAGGCTCACTTGGGACACTATAATAAACAATTTTGATGTTTGATTCTTGTTTTCACTGATAGATAACAACAATGTTAGGAAATCATTCTAGAGCTACAAGATGCGTACAATGATTTTGACTTTCAAGAGTTGCAGCTCATGATGATTGTCAGTATACTTGTCCTCATAAATCCATACATATATTTTTGACACTCATTTGTTATGATTTAAGGTTTAGTTATTTCAACAAGCATTTGTGGATCCTACGCTTATATGGTAATCAATGTTCCTCAGGAGATTTTTCAGCGGTCTACGGGTATATTACAAGAAGAAACTATTCTAAAATATTTCAAAGAGATGCTAAGCCTCAGGTCAGTGCCACCGCACAACAGAGAGGTGCAAACAGCAATGAATTCTAGAATATTTAGGTTATGCTTATCCTCAGGTTAGTGCCACCGCATAGTAGAGAGGAACACAACCTATCTTCTTGTTTGAGCAATTATTTTCTTTTTGCACAGATCGCACCAACAACATAGGTTATTAGATTGATTGCCTTTTTACATTTTTCATGTGCTTTGCTCATTTTTATGGTCATCCGCACACATTTGTGCCGTTTATTTTGCTCGTTACCCCTTATTGGAACTTCGTTGATTGTGTTAACCAGTGATAAGATGATAAGCCACAGCTTGTTGAACAACTTAGTTTGAGCTTAAAATCACCAATGAGGCCAAATTATCTATTGTGTTAAATCTACTAACATATCATCTAATGAGCTAACAACCTCTAGGTCTACTTTCTGTATGTTACCAAAGTAGCGTACTAGTTTACCTATCATCTTTTCTTTTATTTTGCTTTGACTATTTAGACTTAACTTAGAATTTTGCATCATGACTAGTTAAACCCTTTTAAAGTCTCAATTTAATATGTTCCCTGTGTACTATCATTTTCGAAATTCGTTGAATCAGTATCACAGATTTGACTTCTTTCCTTTTAGCAAAGTTGTCCTTCTCCCTTGTTTTTTTAATAATGTAATCTAACCTACTCTCCCCCTAAAATTCTAAAACCGAAAATGTTTTTGCATTTAGAATTTTAATAGGCGAAGAAATAAAGTAAAATAAAATAAAATAAAATAACTCTACTCATCGGACTATGTGCTGTCATTGTCTGGAATCACTTCACTTTTCTTTTTCACCCCGTTGACCTCTAACAGATATAAAAATCTTGGTTTATCAAAGGCTTTTGTGTAGAGGTCAGCGCGTTGAAAGTCTGTATTAATTTTAACAACATCGATTAATTTATTTTCAAAACAATCACGTATAAAGTGATATTTAATTCTGATGTGTTTGGTATTAGGATTTTGGACATGATTTTTAGTTATGGCTATACCAGCAGAATTATCAACAAATATAGGAGTCTTAGAGAATTTCAAACCATAGTCCCACATTTGCTGTTGAATCCAGATGATTTGTGAACAGCAGCTTGCAGCATCAACGTATTCAGTTTCACAAGTTGACAGAGCAACCGATGTCTGCTTTTACACTGCCACATGACTAATCTTCTCCCAAAGAATTGACATCCTGCTGAAGTTGACTTGTAGTTCATTTTTCAGCCGCCATAATCCGAATCACTATACGTTGTAAGCTCAAAGTCGCCGTCATGAGGACACCACAACCCAAGTATTGTAGTACCCTTCAGATAACGAAATATCCTTTTGACGCTTATGGGATGGTTGACTTTCGGTTCCGCCTAATATCTGGAGCAGAGACACGTCGCATACATGATATCAGGTCATGAGGTAGTGAGGTACATAAGGGATCCGATCATTCCACGGTACATGGTGGCATCCACCAGATCACCATTTTTGTCGGGTGCCACATCGTGGATTGTAGCCAGTGGAGTCCCAGGTACCGAAGCATTCTCCATATCGAACCGACTGAAAATATCACCTACATACTTGGTCTGGTGTTGAAATATCCCCTTTGGTGTCTGATCCACCTGTAACCCTAGAAACAACTTCATCTCTCCCATGGCACTCATTTCAAATTTAGCTTTCATTACTGCTTCAAATTCTTTGCATAATGCTTCGTTTTTTGGAACCGAAGATTATGTCATCAACATAGATCTGAACTAACAATAAGTCACCATCCTTTTCTTTGATGAACAGTGTACAGTCAATCACTCCTCTGCGAAAGTCGTTTTTCACAAGATGAGTCGAGAGCTTTTCATACCATGCTCTTGGGGCTTGATGGGGCCCGTAGAGAGCCTTATCTAGTTTGTAAACTCTGTCTTAGTGATATGGATCCTCAAATCTTTCGGGTTGACTGACATACACTGTCTCCCAGATTTCACCGTGAAGGAATGCACTCTTTACATCTAATTGATAATCTTTGATCTTCATGTAAGATGCATAGGCTAGGTAGATATGGATTGCTTCCATTCTTACCACAGGTACAAACACTTCATAGTAATCAACACCCTCGACTTGTCTAAATCTTTGAACTACAAGTCTAGCCTTGTTTCTTATTATGACCCCTTGGTCATCTTTTTTGCATTTCAAGACCCATTTGGTACCAATCACCTTAGCACCTTTTGGTCTATCGACCAGTGTCCATACTCCTAACTTCTTGAATTGAAGAAGTTCCTCTTGCATGGCACTGACCCATGCCTCGTCGTTGAGGGCTTCACTAACATAATTTGGGTCAAATTGAGACACAAATCATCGATACGCACCATCATGAAGATATCCCCTTTCCATCACAAAAGCATCATCAGCTGAGTATAACTGATTTCTTGTCTGTACTCCTGATTGAACATCTCCAAGGATGATAAATATTTAGTCGTGATCTAGGAGTGGTGGGAACAACTACCTCATTATCCAGATTGTGAACACCAGGTTCATTATCTGAGGTAGTGGGAGTGTGAGGTTTTGAAGTTTTAGATGCATCAATATCTCATGCTTGTGTACTTACAGTAGTAGGAACCTGTTCCTCCTGATCCAGCTGATCATTTGCCACATCTTCATCATCAGTGAGGAGTCACATACCTCAAGTGCTCCCCCTAAAGAAGTAGAAGATTCACCTTGTGACGCTGAGGTCGTCGGGTCTAGTGATGGTGTATTTAATATCTCATACATCATTCTGGTTGATAACTCATCCTCAGGAGGGGAGAGAGGGATGTTGAAGGACTTAAAGAATCCATCATAGTCGAAAAAGAATGAGGGTCCTTTTCTAGCAAAGGGGTGGTGTATCTCTATACATCAATGTTGCACCACACTTCTACTTGACCAATTGAGTTGTTGTGAACTCTCTTATTCGGTATGTTGTATCCTAAGAAAATTCCTTCTTCGGCCTTCTCGCTGAACTTCCCTGACTAAGTTTTCTTCTATAGTGTACATGGTGCACCAAATGGCTCGAGGTACTCCATATTTGGTCTACGTCATTGGGGCAACTCATAACACATTTTACCATGACGTTTGACCACTAAGACACGATTGAGGGTATAACATGCGTTAGCTACTGCCTCATTACAAAATTGGATTGGCAGTTTCGAGTCTGCGAGCATCGTCCGGGCTGTCTCTATCAAGCTTCGACTCTTTCTCTCAGCAACCCCACTCATTTGAGGAGTGTAGGCAGATGTGAACTGGTGCATAATTCCTTTTTCTTTGCATAATGCCTCTATCCATTGGTTCTTGAACTTGGTGCCATTGTCTGAGCGAACTTGTCTTACCTTTAGCTTGTAGAGTGACTACAATGTAGTTACCAGCTCTTTGAATGATTCAAATGTCTCTAATTTGGATTTCAGAAACATCACCCAAGAAAATCTTGAGTAATCATCCGTAACTACATAGCAATACAAATCACCGACAATGCTCTTTGTACTGACTGGCCCAAACAGATCCATGTGTAGAAGCTCAAGTGGTAGGTCAATTGAGTGAACTTTCTTTTCCTTATGAAACTTCTTTGTTTGTTTGCCTTTCTTACATGCGACAAAAAAATCCGGTAATTGGAAGTTCTTGACATTTATTCCGCGCACTAGATCATTCTGGATCAAGTGATTCATCTTTTGTGGTTTAATATGTCCCATTCTCCTATGCCAAGAGATGGAGTCTTTATCTGTTGCCTTTGACAAGAAGCAATGTACTTGATGATCGGTTGTGGAGGCCTTTGATAGGTCCAAGACATATAAACCATTATATCTTGAAGCTGACATTAAGACTTGATCCCTAGTATTACATACTCCTTCTTTAACACGTAGCATTTCTTGTTGTCAAAGACTACCTTGAATTCTTTGTCACAAATCTGGGATACAGAAAGTAAGTTATTTTGAAGTTGTTGAACATAGTTTAACTTATCAAATTTCACTTTCTAGTTTCCCACTTCCCCTTGTGCAGTGATATAACCTCCTTTATTTCCAGCAAATGAAACATGTCCTCCTTTAAATTGTTTAACATTTGACAAGAGAGACAGGTTTCCAGTCATGTGCCTTAATGCTCCACTATCAACAATCCAGGTATTTGTAGAAGCACTATAGCGAACACCCTGGACATTTAAAAGAAATGATTATGTTAGGTTAGGGACCCAAGCCTTAGCTGGCTCGGGTGACCCAGTGGCATCACACATCATGAATTCTACCCACTATACATTTGAGGGAGAGGGCAGATCATTCTTCTTCTTGTGCTCATTATCAGACATTGGACTTGATTTTTCTTCCCATAAGCTAGTTTTGTGTAAGGCATGATTGTGATAAATAGACGAATGGCTTACGGTTTGAACTATATGTTCACTAATTCTTCTTCGTTGAGTGATAGAACTCCTTTTAGAAGAACTTGGTTTAGTGTCATGAAGTTCAATTTTCTTTCTTGGTGTCTGATAATAAGGACAGTTAGAAGCAATGTGTCCATACTTTCCATAATTGTAGCATGATCTACTTTCGACATGTTGGTGGAACTGTATCTATAGGGAAGTGTATGAAACATGTGTGACTTTAGTCTGTTTGGGTTTTGACACTTCTTGTTTAAATGTCTTAGCTTCTTTAACAAAGTTCATTGTTTGAACATTTTTAACATCTTTACACTTTTGTTTATTTGGACTAAGACATGGTGCACATGATTGGTTAACTTGTTTGGTCTTTTTGGGTTAAAATTAGGCATGTTTGAACTTGACTTTACCTTAACCTTTTCAAATTGTTCATCCAAATTAACAATAGGCATCTTAACAATAGGCATCTTACCTTTCGACTTCAAAGTGGCCTCCTTTTGTTTAATGATAGATTCAATTGGTTTACTTGTGGAATCTGGATCACCAACTAGAGGAGTGGATACCATATGATCCTTGATTGGGTTGTTATTAATTGGTTTACATATAGCATTCAACAAAGTCTCATGTGGTGGTGGAACCACTTTGTAACCCAAACCCTCCCCGTTGTTGCATTCTTTCACTAAGTGCTGGACTATGTGAGAAGAACTGCTCCTACTGTGCCATTTTTGTCGTAATGAATTTACTTCGACTTCCAAAACTGCTTTTTCTTTCTTAGTTTCTTCTAGGGATTTTAAATAGAACTTTATGTCATTTTCTTGGTTAAAAGCAACAACTTCGGTTTCCCTTAGTTGTTTATTTAACAGTTCCGTTTTCTCTTTATAACTATGCTCGTTGTGTTTTAAAATCCGGTTTGCTTCTGTGCACAGTTGTAAGTCATTTACTAAGCTATCATTGTGATCTAATAACCTAGAAAATTTTGAGTCTATGCTTTCTCTAAATTTATTACATTCATTACAGACATGACTATCAAAAAGTTGGTCTTTGGTACTTACCTGAGAGGATTCGGTTGAATCAGCCATCATAGCAGAGTTTGACTGTTCTAGTGCTGGTGATTCTAAACATGTTGTTCTGAGACCTTCTTCATTCAAGTGATTTACCACATTTGTAGTTTCTTCATTATTAGACATCACTAGTTCCACTGCAATTTCACATTCGCTTACAGAGTCGTCATCCAAACCCTCAACACAAGCAATGTTGGATTCTCCCGGAGATACAAAACGAAAGGTCCAATCTTGCCCTTCGTCATCTTGTGCCGTCAAGGCCTTTGTGTCCTTGTTTGACGAGGTAGCACCATTTGTATTTTTTCTTGACGATTGAAGGTGGAAAATGGTTTACCATTACCTGTCTTCTTGGGCTGAACACATTCACTTGAAGTGCCCATTCTCTCCACAATTAAAACAGGTAACTTTGGTTTTATCGAAGCCAAAGGTAGTGTCTTTGGTGGCAATCAAGTTCTGTCCCGTCTTTTTCACAAACTTCTTTGCCCTCCGGACAACACTAGCCAACGGCCACATGATATCCATTCTTTCGAGTTGAGTTTCATCTACCTGCTCGTAGTCTTCATCGGCGAGATGGCAGTTTCCAGTCTTCCCCACAACTAGACCATCATAGGAGTGAACTACAGCTACTAGGATATCCATATGCTCCTTTGCCACCTCTACAGTAACATTACCGAGATTCTCGGTCTTCAATTTCATAGTATTTGCTTCATGTGCTATATAATGGGTGCAAGATGACCCTGACGTGTCAGATCCTAAAGTAATGGCTTGAGACAGAGCGGCTGAACTGGACACGAATGTTGTTTGAAGTGGTGCTCCTGAACTTTTTGGATTGGGAGATGAGTTATAAAGTGACGGGTTCTAATTATATGATCCTTTTTGAGACCTGTACTAAATCCTCAACTCTTCCTCTCTCAGCTTCAAAATGAAATTGTTAATATCCAACTTTGCCAACATATCATTCTGTCTTAGATTTGAAACAAACGAAACCCACTTCTATCGCAATCATTCTACAAAACTCTACACCTTTTCTTCCATGGACATGGTTACCCCTTGAGTGTGCAGCTTACTCATTAAGTGGTAGAAACGGTCGATGATGTCATCTAGGCTCTCTTTTCCTATCGAAGAGAAGTTATCAAACTCCTTCTTCAAAGCCTTTGCCTTTAATGCTTTCAACGTCGCATTCCCGTCATACCGTTTTTCACGAGCCTCCCATAACAACTTCGCTTGTTTGTTCTCAAAAAACTAATGGAATATATCCTTAGGAATTGACTGAGTCAACAAAGCATACACCTTCTTCTCTACATTGTATTTCACCTTCTGGCTATCAGTCATGCCACCCAAGGTAAGTTTCACTCCATCAGAACCAACCGGCATGCTATAACCTCTCTCGATTGATTCCCACAGATTGGGATCAACTCCATTTAGGTATATCTAGAACCTTTGCTTCTATTGTGGGTAATCGTCAAATGTTATTTGCTTAGGGAGCTTATTGTGATTCCCAATTTCATTCTCCAGAAGCAATAAATTCTGGATACGTGAATCCCTACCGGCAATAAATGTTGAGTACTGATCTTCCATTTTGATTTCAAGCTCAAACTTTTTCACTCGTGCGAATGGAGGGGTCCGAATGAATCAATCGTGCGATTTTTTACATTAACACAAAAACGATCGAATTATGATTTGACAATTCAAGGGTTTTTGGTACTTTGACACAAAAATTATGATTTTTTACAAACCCTAATCTGGCGTATGCCGAAAAACGTGAACTTTTGGATGAGGAGACGTCGAAAAGATTGTTTTACTAAAAAAGATGGTGTTTTTGATTGAAAAACATGATTTTTACACCAAAACGATCGAATCACACGCAAAATCAAGAGCCAAAGCTCGGATACCACTTGTTAGGACCGTTTTCGTACGGAGTATTAACTAGTTTTGCGCGTATACCAACTCAAATATTGCGGAATCCTATTTGATTGGCGATCCAATCAAGAAGAACACAGTTCAGATCAATCTAACGATTAATGAAATGTTACGAATGATTAGAACACGATCAATTGTGATTTATGAACTTGGAATAGGTTTTCTTGAGTTTGTAGACGGCTAGGGTACGATTATGTGCGTAGGTATTAGAATTGTTACGTTTTTCCACGAATTAGGTGGTATTTATAGGCTAGGGTCTTCCAATCATACGACTGAACCATTAGCATGGTTCAGTCATGTGACTGAATCATGCGATTGATCCATCCGCAGGAATGAAGGTCCAGTCGTGCGACTGAGCCAATCTTATGTCTTAATCGTGCGACTGATCCAGTCTCCTGGTTTAGTCGTGCGACTGGCCCATTAGCATGAAGGATTCATGCGTATGGTCCATTAGTATGGTCCATTCTCATGAGAACTTCACACGATTAAGTTTGAACATGTTTCTTAATCATTATTAAATAAGAATTATGTATAACAACCACAAACCTATATATTTAGTTCACTATAAGTTATCACACAATAAACAATGAAATATTAAACATTATAAACATCAACCAAACTTTGTATTTCCTTCATACCCATTCAATTACATATCTGTAAGACATGATAGACATATTACATTAAGCTCCTAAACTAGGTACACATGTATCAACAATAGTAAAACTCACTGAGCAACGCAAACTTTTATGTATTTACCATTAGCAAGTAATGGTTGCTGAGGATAGCACGGGTGCAACTACTTAGGTAAGTTTTGGATGGCATCCATTTTATTTTAAATGATGTTTTTGCATTGTAATGCAAACAAATGATATTGTGTAATGATTAACAATGTTGTATTATCTTACAAAAGCAATTATTGATATATGAAATGGTTTGTTAAGTTTTTCGTTGCAACATTTTAGTAAATGTAAATGTATGTTTTATATTTTATGTGCGATGATTGACTAAGTGTGAGCGTTCTAGGAATGGGACCTTACATATGAACATGATTGCTGATGTTCCTTGATCCATGTAGGAATAGATGCCAATCATCGATTGGTTGTTACATGAAAATTTTTAAGACAATGTTTACAATTTGGTGATGATTTTGGGCAACCACATTAGCTATAAAATGATGATATTTTCTTAGTTTTGATAGCATTGGTTGTGAGAGAGGATTTGAAACTAAAAAGATCATTAATGGACTTGTGGATGTTCATTATATATTTCTTATCCATATGTTTCAAAAATCTATGTCCAAAAGAAAGATATGATAGAACGACAGCCCAATCACTAATTCTTGGACCATTTATGCATTATGTACTAATTGACAATTCAATATTTCTGCTTATGTATTCAAAGGCATGATGTCTAATACAAGAGATGGTACAAGACATAAGTTTTTGATGTTTCTAAGATTCATTCAGTTCTTGATTAATGAAGCTTTTCTTTGATCTTGCTAGAGTTGGACCAACCATAAAATTGCGTCACCATTATGCAAAGTCTACACAAGTACATCAATAAGAAAGATCTAAGGAATTGTTACAATGGTACCTTGTAAGGCCCCATTCCCGAAACGCTTACAGCTAGTCAATCATTAGACATACAACATAAAATGTGCATTTAAGTTTACTAAAACATTGCACCAGAATGACTCAAAACCATTTCTCATATTAATGATTTCTTTTGCAAAACAATACCACATAGTTAACTGTTACAAAATATTATCATTTGCATTATATCACAAAAACGTCATAATTTTAACAAATGGATGCCATCGAAAAATGCCAAGTAGTTGCCCATGTCATCCTCAGCAATATTTACCTGCCAACTAGAAACAAACTTACTTGAATTCTCTATAAATTGTATCTGAAAATTGCATGCAATCCCCTCTCTTTCTTTTTAACTAACTCTCTAGTCTAAGCTATTTATACTAGCAACTAAGGAACTAACAATTTACAAAACTAGTCCCTATACTAGTACAAAATATAAAATATACAAAAAAAGACTAAATGTTAATCTTTCAAGGGTTCTAACAATACTCCCCCTAAGATTTACATTGTCTTCAGTCTTCAATCTTTTTTTTTGTTTTTTTTATTTTTTATATTTTTTATTTTCAGCATCAATCTTTATCTTTAATCTTTGTCTTTCATTTATCTTCAATCTTTTATCTTTCATCTTCAATTTCATCAACATGTTTAGTAATATTTCTTTCATTGATTTAAGATTGGTGTGTTGTAGCTTCATCACCATCATCATCATCATCATCTAGTAAAGCTGCCACATTGAGCTTTGCTTCAAACTGTAACTCAGCTGCAAAAGTTTAAAGAATGAGGTTAGAAATTTCATGTTTTGACTTTTTGTTAAAGATCATTTTGATTCATGTTTTATATATCAATATGCTCGTAATTACAAGATAAACATTAATCAATGATCAATTCATGATATTGTTTTGATTTGAACAGCCAATTATGATATTTAAACCGTCTTAGGGTTTAAACGCCTAAATAGGTGTCGAACGCCTATTTCAGTATCATCATAAAATCAAACAGATTAATGTAATCCATGTACTTACCTTCACAATATCGCAAATAATATCAGAAATCTGTGAATGAGCTCTTAAACGATTTGAATC
>BJCM01229177.1:0-11649 GCA_018326385.1 Flaveria bidentis
AAAGTAAAGTATGTTTATTATAAAACTAGAACTCACTCAGCAACGCTGACTTTTATGCATTTTCCAGTTGGCAGGTAATGTTGCTGAAGATGGAACGAGGCGGCTGCTCAGCTCTTTTGGATGGCATCCATTTAAATAAAGCTTTTGTGATGAAATACAACGATGAAATTTTGTAACCAACAAACGATGCATTGTTTTGCATAAGTTTTTTTACGATGAAATGAAATGTCATTTTTGAATGTTTCCGCTGCAATGTTTATTTAAAATATCTGTAAATGTATGTTTTATGTGCAATGGTTGACCAGCTGTAAGTGTCCCGGGAAGGGGCCTTACAATTTCCAATCGATCTTAACGTTTAAACTCAATCTACAATTGATTCTACGTGCATTCTCACTGATTGGATAGCCAATCAAATAGGATTCCGTACTATTTGAGTTGGTATACACATATATAAGTTAGTACTTCGTCCCGTACACGATGTTAACAAGTGGTATCAGAGCATTGGCTCTTGATTTACATGTGATTCAATCATTTTGATATAAAAATTGTGTTTTTTACTAAAAAACGCAATCTTTTTGTATCAAACAATGTTTCAGACGTCTCCGGTTCATAAAGTTAACGTTTTCCGACATACGACAATTAGGGTTAGTGAGAAATTCGTGTTTTTGTGTCCAAAATACCTTAAACCTTCGAATTCTCACAATCCAGCAGCTTCAGTCGCACGATTGACTAAATCACACGACTGAACTCATTCACATCCCTCATACGCACGATTGGACTCATTCGTACTTCCAATCATACGACTGAACTATCTATTCGCATTGTTCATCCGCACGGGTCCATACGCACGATTGATTCATTCGCATTGGTTCATTCGCACATTTGAGCCATTCACATTGTTCAAATGCATGAGCTGTCCAATCGCACACCTTCATTCGCACAAGTAAAACAGTTTGTTCCAAATTTTAAAGTTGACAGTAATGGAGGATCAATATTCAGCATTCACCGTGGGGAGAGATTCAAGGATCCAGAATCTATTGCTTCTTGAAAATGAAGTGGGGAATCATAACATCATCTATGACCTCAAAAGTCAGCTTACATGAACCCCCGGGAACCTCCCAAGTCAAAGCCTATATTTCACTTTTTCCCCAAAAAGTCAGAATATTTTCTAAGTGTTCATCCGCATTTCTCTTTGTTCATCCGCGTTTGTTCATCTGCATTAACTTTTGTTCATACGCATTTGTTTATCCGCATTTATTTTTGTTCATCCGCATTTGTTCATCCGCATTAAGAATTGTTCATCCACATTAACTTTAGTTCATCCGCATTTCCTCTTTACTCATCCGCATTTCCTCTTTACTCATCCGCATTTCCTTACTCATCCGCATTTCCTTACTCATCCGCAGATCCTTACTCATCCGCATTTCCTTACTCATCTGCATTGACTTTTACTCATCTGCATTGACTTATACTCATCCGCATTGACTTATACTCATCTTCATTGACTTTCTCATCCGTATTGACTTACTCATCCGCATTGACTTTCACATCAGCATTGACTTTCTCATCCGTATAGACTTACTCATCCGCATTTCCTAACTCATCCGCATGACTTACTCATCTGCATTGACTTACTCATCCGTATTGACTTATACTCATCCACATTGACTTTCTCATATGCATTTGTCAATGCTCATCTGCATTTGTCACACTTAAGCAGTTATTCTAAAACATAGGCATATGAGCTACTGTTTGGGCGCATGAGCAGCCTAGGGCGCGCTTAACATCATAACTCGATCCCCAAACACCATCTATGATGTTGTAAGATTAATTCTTACATTCTAAGCCATACAAACACAACCATAACATCATCAAACAAGAACATAGTCCAAAATTAAACCATACCCGCAACATGCACACATTCATACATACGGGTATAAAAGCCTAGTTTTATTAAAAGTTCATACATGCATTTCCAGCCCTAAAATCAGTTAAAACAGGTAAAAGAGGGGTTCTAGAACTCACCTTAGCAGCCTCTTCGGGTAATACTTCCTTCAAAGCGCTATTGCTACAAGTTCTCACCTAGAGACCCACTAAAAACACACAACCGAACACACACAACATACATAAGCACACAACCGAGAATGAAACCAGTTAAGAACATCTTAAATACATGATTTCTTACCTTGAATTCTACCTTTTGCTCCTATTCTTCTTCAAGATCCGAATTCTGCACTTTCTCTCTCTAAAACATCCGAATTCTACACCCACTTTTTTAAATATTTTGTCCTTTTGGACACTTTTTACCCTTCCACTAGGGTAAAATATCTTTTCTTTCTTTTTCTTCACTTTATTCTTCTTTCTTTGTCTTTTAAAAATAAGCGTGTGTTACATAACAAGAAAAACAAAAATAGAAACATTGGGTTTTGATTAAGTTAAAAGTTAATGCGAGTAAGTGCATTGGTTAATGTGGTGAAGGTAACCCATGCATATAACCAATGCAGGTAACTGTTTATGTCAAGTGAAACTAATGCGGACAAAGAGTTTACTCTACCACATTGGTGTCTAACAAGTTTACATGAAAAGTTTGAAGTGTCAAAAACCTATGTTGAACAAAAGTGTTCTAGCGCATTTGTCAATGCGGATAATATTTTCACTTCCGCATTTGTTTTTCTAATCCGCACATATGGATATGTGTAACTTCAATACTTTACAAGTACTTTCAAAAATAATAAAAATGTACTTAATCTCTTCTATCACCATGGATGATGATCATGTAAATGTGGAAATGTTACTATACCGCATTTGCTACTGTGAGCAAATGTTGAACAAGTTTGATCTACCGCATTTGCTACAGTGAGCAAATGCTGAAAAAGTTCAATCAACCGTATTTGCTACAATGAGCATATGTTGAACAAGTTTGATCAAATGCATTTGCTACAGTGAGCAAATGCTTAACAAAGTTCGATGAACTTCCGCATTTGCTGCAGTACACAAATGTGGATAGGCGAAATCTTAAGTATTCAACTTCCGCATTTGCTGCAGTACACAAATGCGGAAGTCCAAATTCTTAAGTTTTACTCTTCCGCATGAGGAACAGTAAACAAATACGAATGTCTAAAACCTTTCTTCATTTGCTATAGTGTGAACTAAAAGTTGACCGCATTTGTTCTAAAACTTGTGAAAAACTTGTAAATGATATAATCTGACTATTTAAAGCACATTCAAAAGGTCATTTAATACTTTTCATATTTGATTGATTCTAAAGTGCGAAAACACACTGTTCATCTTCATCAATCATCATCATCTTTAACAATCAAAGATCTTAGTTTCATTTCATCTTTTCTGTACTCATCTTTGATTCTACTCAACAATAGTATCGAACACAAGAACATTCAAAATCAGATTTATTCTAAGAAAAGATGAACATTTTCGACTTCAATGAACATGCAAACTAAGAAGAGTACAACTCAACAAAGAAACTTCATAGCAATGTTCATCGTATGAATAGAGTATGATGAAATCAAAAATGCCAAAATCAAATCTTGAAATATAATCACATTAAAGGTCAACAACAACAAAAAATCATCTCTTCAAAGATGAAAAACAAAAATAACAATGATTAATTATTGATAATATCAAAATTTGAAGTGATTCCTATAAAAAGTACCTTCAAATATTCATCTTTGACGACCAAAAGTCAAAGTGATGAAGCATGCATAATGTAGAATATATACTTTCATCAATCTAACCCATATGCCTTTAATGCAGGGTACATGGCTAATCTTACCATAAGCAAACTCCATAGTTAGACCTTTTATCTTTGAGAAATTCATCAGGTCTTTCTAGAATTCAACTGAAGTGACAGATGTTGATGGGGAAAAGACTCTATCTGGGAGAATTGATTATCAACATTCTCTGATCATCACTGAACAAACTGTGAGATAGTGTTTACAGTTTGGTGATGATGCAAATACACCCACTAAGCTTGAAGATGATGAGATCACTACCTTCTTTTCTAACATTGGCTATGAAGGAAAGCAGATTGTGAAGGGACTGGTGGACTTACAATGGAGGTTTCTATCCCACCTTCTATCAGCATTGTTTGTCCAAAAGAAAAATAGGATGGAATGATATTCCTGTGATCACTTCATCAGCAATAAATGCTTTATGCATAAATAGGCCATTCAACATGTCAGCATATATATTCAATGGTCTAGTATCCAATGTTTAGGAAGGAACAAGGTACATGTTCCTAATGTACCCGAGGTACATTCAATGTTTGAACAATGAAGCATTCCCGGATATAGTATCTGAAGGACAAGTTCTGCATATCCCTCACTATGATGCAAAGTCATACAAATATATCAAAAAGAGAGATCCTAGGAACTTCTACAGTGGAGCTCACTCTCCTCTTTTACCTTAGATGTTTCAACAAATCAACCCTGATAAATAAGGTGAAAAACAGCAGGCTCCGGCTAATGAGCAAATTCAAAAACCAGTTGCTCATGCTTAGCAAGCAACTGATAAGCAGGTTGAGGAAAGAGATGAAGGACATAGATCAGTGTCACCCCATATGGATCTAGGGGTGATCTTCACCCTGAACCTCATGTTCATGACATGGCATCAGCTTTTGTTCCCTCACCAATACCATCTCCCCAAAGATCACCATGACCGTCACCTCACAGATCACCAATACCATCTCCCCAAACACAACCTATCACTTCCACACATATATCTCCAATTTATCATTCACCCATTTTATCTGCCCAACATCTCCCATTACTATAAAGCCTGTTGAGTTTGGTGATTCTACCAGCTCTTCAAAAAGATTCAAATCATTATCTGATGAGGAGGATAACCCAAGCCCAATGACTATAAGAAAGTCACTTTTGAAGCTGCTCCTTCAAAAACCTATGCTGAATCTAGTGTAAACAAACCAAATGAGAAGGATGAGCTAATTTCTAAACTTATGCAAAAAGTAGCAAAGATGGAAAGATTACTAAACAGAAGATCTAGCATCATTCAACACAGACTGTTGGAGCTTGATGAGAAAGAAAATGAGTTAAAAGAAATGAAAGAAAGATATGATTTAGAGAAAAAAGAAAAATAGAAGGAGATTGAAAAACTAAAAGTTGCTCTTCAATATTCAAGACAGGAAATAACTGGTCATGTGGACACATTAGCAATACAAACATTTGCTATGGAAGAGCAGAAAGAGTTAATTGAAGAACTGGCCGAAATCATTCTTAATTTGCAAATTAGAATGAAAGCCTAAGCAAAAGAGTCCCTGAGCTTGAAATGTTGATTGAAATTAAAAGGAAAGCTGAAGTAGAAATAAGAGATGATGATGAGAAAAGAACTGAGGATAGTGAGAAGGAAACTACTTCTGAAAGTTCATCAACAAAGAGTGGTGATGACTCTCCTAATGCTAAGAGGATGAAACTTTCTGAGACAAAAAAGGGAGAAGAAACAAGCAAGACAAAGAATGAGGAGTCCAGCTTGGAAATGGTTGTTTACTCAGAAAAATTAGCTAATGCTCACACTGAAGAGGCTGAATACACTGACATGATCAAAGCTCTGGATAGCCTCATAGCTGAAGAATTCATTATTGATGATTATTTATAGGACTTCATAGTTGAAAAGAGGACTATTGCTGAACCAATTGTTGTTATTCCTCATTCTCCTGTCCCTCTTGAGAAGAAATTGAGTATGCAACTAGTGCCTAGTGTGTCACTCACTAAAGAACAAAAGGAGCTTATCAGAAAATTATGCAAAGAGCAACAAGAAAAGGAAGAATTAACTGCTTCTATTCCCGAACAAGAACAACTAGAGGCTGAAAAATTGCCTCAAGAAACTGAACTTCCTGAAACCTCTGCTGGTCCATCCATGCAAACATATACAAGGAAGAGGAAGTACTTATATGAAAATGCAAAGGGAAAAAGACCTATGGTGGAAGAAGATCCAATCAAGAAAAGCAAAAAGAATAATCTTAGAAGCCTTATAGCTATTGCTGATTTTTTGGAAGAAAATGAACAGGTTGAGGCTCAATTGAAAAAGAAAGCTGATTTTGAAGACTTGGAGGAAGGAGAAATAGAGGGTGGCAATGTCATTGATGAACCAATAGAAGTTGAGAGCCTAATGAAGAAGAAAAAATCAATAGAAGAAATTGTTGAAAAGGCATAGACTGATGATCAAATGGTGAAAGCCATGTTTTTGATTAATCATGGATATGATCCACATGAAGTATTCATTATGACTTATGAGGTAATGAAGGTAGAAGAAGAGAAATTGAACAAGTTGTTGGACCCCATAGTTAAGACTGAGTATGAGAAGACTTTTTCTCCTAAAGCTGATGTGCCCAAAGTAACATCCATGAAGAAGCAAACATGCAGGACCGGTGAAGGGGGTCACTTACAACACAACAACACAAAGAGGAGAATAAACTTAAACTTAATCAAACAATGAACTGGATTAACCATAATATATGATACTAAGAACACAAGTAATTTAGTAAGAGACAAAACAAGAGAACAATATACACAAGTGTATGGTTTTCAATAATGCAGTATATTGCTTTCTCAAGTTCTATTACAAGTGTTACAAAGCATAAAAGAAAGTTAGAAGAACTTGAGATAATTATACTACATCCTACAACTGGCCATACTTTGAAGGCCAGCTCGATACAATTGACTAGAAACAAAACAAAATCAATTATAGAGTCAAAAGGCAGATTGCCTTTTAACTAGTGACTATGACATCCCATAGCTCACATCCTTATCTATTACAAAAAGGATAAAGTACATAAAGTAGAAAGTTACAGACTCAAGACCTCAATGTACAGTTACCAAAAACATGGACCTTTTCTGTTGGAGTTGTACAAGATAGTCTATATTATGAACACAGTCAAAGTCAAAAAAGTCAACGTCACGGTCAAAGTCAACAAAAGTCAAACCCGACACGTTCGAGATGAAGAACTGAGACAAAACGTTAAAGATTTAGATGACTAGGAATATATTGTAATAAATATATTTTGTGTGAACAAAATATATATTATCTTGTTTTTAGTCATTTTTATGCTTAATGTGTAATTTTGTATTATTTAGCCTAAGTCTAGGGGGTTAAGTGCAATTAGTGAATATTAGTCTAGTCTATAAATAGGTTAATTGTCATTA
Organism: Flaveria bidentis; assembly: GCA_018326385.1. NCBI lineage: Eukaryota > Viridiplantae > Streptophyta > Magnoliopsida > Asterales > Asteraceae > Flaveria > Flaveria bidentis. Next base: position 7,176 of record BJCM01229177.1, read on the forward strand.
GATTTTGGTTAGTGGTTGAATGACCAATAGATTGAGGGATTATTTGTAAAAACATATTTTGCAATCTAATTGAAGATCAAAGGGGTTTTAATTGTGATTATAATATTTTGATCTATAATCTTCATGACTTGATTCAAGTGTGATTATTCTGGAGTTACAATTTGGTATATGAGCCATTTTGGATCAAATTCAGTGAAGATTTGAAGATTTTTAGAGAGAGATGTTGAGGTTTGGTTGTTTTTATTCAATATCAAGTTTTCATCAATTTTAGATCAAATTCATGTGTATTTGGTATGGAATTTGCTTAAATTTTTTTAGATGTTGGTTGGGGAAGTTCTGTTATCATCAGATCTCAAATCCATTGAGTTTTTGATGATTTCAGATTGATTTCGTGCTGAAAAAGCTTTTCAGCTTCGTTTAGTGAAATTATTAGTTCATCCAGCGAAACTACGAGTTCCTCAAGCGAAACTACATGGGTTATCCTCATTGATGTTGTTTTCTGCTGTTCTGCGAAACTAGTATCATCGAACAGAAGTTCAAAAGTTCTTGTGGGTGATTTACAAGCGAAATTGTTGCCGAAAGTATCATTGAACGAAAGTTCAAGCTTGTTTCGTGCGAACTTGTCGGCGAAACTAAGCTGTTTTAGGCATTTGGCTAGCGAAACTGTTGCCGAAATTTCCAGCAAAACTACTCTCGGCTCAGCGAAACTAGAGTTCACAGTGAAACTAGCTCTGCGAAACTATAATTTCGGCGAAATTATCGTTTCTTCAGCGAATTCGAATGTTAAAGATGACTTTTTCCCGGTTGCTAAGATTGTCTAGCATGACATTTAAAAATAATATTTTTCCTTGGAGAGAATTATATTACAATTTTTGGGAAAAATATTTTAGGGGCGTTTAATTGTTCAATTTTTTTAAAAATAATGTCATCTTCAGAGGACTTTAAATCAGATAATCTCACAAAGGCAGAAAGCTAATTTGACTCTTTTGTAGGAATGAAGAAAGAGAAATTGTGAGATTTGATTGATCGATTCTTAAAGGTATCAATTAATCAATAGAAGCATGTTCCAGATCTCAGTAATCATGAACAGATTCAAAAGCTTCTAGACTCTCTTCCATCTGCATGGAATCATCAAGTTAATATGCTGAAGCGATAAAGAGGTTATGTGGACACAAAACTTATGTATATGATCAACATACTAAAATCTCGCGAGCTAGATATCCAAATAAACGAATTTCCGCAAGCCGTGTTCCCACATCAAACCCACACGCTCAATACTGATTTTGTTTCTTCTATAACAAGTATAATTGATTACAAAACAGAGATGATTGAAAAGTTGAAGTTATTGAGAACTGATTCGAATTTAAATTTTGAATTCAGAGAAACTGGTGAAGAGAACTGTGAAACTTTGAGAGTTTACAATGACAGTAATCCGAAGTCTGTGAGAACTAATGATGATAAGGCTGGCATAGCTTATGACAGAAGGAAAGAATCTGAGGATGACGAGATGCTGAAGGTCAAAGAAGAGGAACAACAAAGAATAAAAAGAATTTGCAACTGTGAACAGAGCTTAGCTGTAGAACGAACTATCATGGGTCTTCCTTAAGAGACTGTTCAGGATATGTGTTCTTCATCTTGCAAAATCTGATTATTGGGGATTTATAAGGCAAACAGATTGTTATTGGAAAATGAAAAGGAATTAAAAATAATCAATTAGGAATTAAAGAACAATGAAATTAGTTTTTCAAGGAAACTTAATGAATCATTGGCCGAAAATGATCATTTAAGAAGAACCGTTTTGCAGCGTAACATTGAAATTAATATTTTGAAAGAAAGGTGTAAGGCCCCGATCCCAGACACCTCACAGTTGGTCATTCATTGCACTTAAAACATTATAAAATGTACATTTATTTTGCAGCGGAATTTAAAACTATCATTTATAACTAAAAACATGTCATAATACGGATGCCAGCCTCAAAATGCTCCCAGTAGCTTATGCATCCATGCCTGCAACTCCTCAGCATCAAAAAATACCTGCCAACTATCATGCATACAAAAAGCTAGCGACACTGAATGAGTTCTAGTTTAAATAATAAAATACTTTACTTTCGTTAAAACCGTCCTTTACTTTATTTCAAAAGTATACTATACTTTACAATCATTCGTGATCATACATCATACGTACAAATAGATAATATCATTATTATCTTCGTTATTACGTTCTTTAACTTCGTTCATTAAACGTATTACATTATGGTTCACTTCTCTTTCTAGATCCGGTAAGACTTTACCCTCTTCGTGGCACTCAGCCACGATTACTGAGGTCGAATGACAAGAATCCTATTCGTTACGTTATTATGATAATTCATTAACGTTCATTTCATACTTTATCTTTCGTATGTTATCTTTCCTTCATTACTCTTTATTACTCGAATCTTGTCTCATGCAATATCCTCGACTCATGCTCGAAAGCTGATGCTGTGCCGGGGCCTGCTCACAAACCCCCGATCATGTCCGAAAACTGACACAGCACCGGCATACGCGACAAAGATCCCATATGAGTCAATCACAAGAATTGAACTCTATCCGAGTCTGTTGCAACACAAAGTCGCTCACCTCATTATCTCGTCTCATGCAATATCCCCGACTCATGTCCGAAGACTGATACTGTGCCGGGGCCTGATAAACAAACCCCCGACTCATGTCTGAAGACTAACACAATACCGGGATACGCGACAAGGATCTCATCATCCGTCACTTTCGTCATATGCAATACTCCCGACTCATGTCCGAAGACTGATACTGTGTCGGGGCCTGCTCACAAACCCCCAACTCATGTCCGAAGACTGACACAGTACTAGAGTACGCGATCTGCATCCTGTCTCATGCAATACCCCCGACTCATGTCCGAAGACTGATACTGTGCCGGGGCCTGATAAACAAACCCCCGACTCATGTCCGAAGACAGACACAGTACCGGAGTACGCGACAAGGACCTCTTTCGAGTTTGTTGGGACACAGAGTCGCTCACCTCATACATATGCTTGCAAGCCTTTCTATACTTTCTCTTTTATTAATGCATGCATTAAATCATTATGTTCCTCTTTACATTATCTTCACTTTACGTTACATAATACTTTTCATTACATTTATTAATGTTCAACGCAAAGCCAAAGGAAGACATACATACATAATAAGGAACATACATAATCATAAACATACACATCAAACATAAGCCATCACATCATAACCAGGGCTATCTCCCCATTTACCCCTTAAAACCACTTAGAAAACCTTAAGTCCAAATTGGGCGCATGAGCCTGAAAATTCTAAGTGTAAAACAGTCTGGGTGCATGGGCACTATTTGGGTGCTTCTGCCCTGTTCAGGCGCTTTGCCATTATGCAGGCGCATGGCACCTGTTTAGGCGCATCAACACTTAGCCGTTTCAATCACTTTGGGCGCATGGCACTATTTAGGCGCATGGCCAACACTTAGACGCATGGGCCAACATGCTGGGCGCATGTGCCACTGTTTAGGCGCATGACCCACTCTTTAGGCGCATGGCCAACACTTAGGCATCTGGCCACTCATGCTGGGTGCATGGGCCACTGTTTGGGTGCATGAACCACTCTTCATGTTCATCAAAGCATTTTGAAATGTATTCTATGCTATCAAATTCGTTCGATTACCACTCTAATCATACCCAAACACAAATCTAACATACTACAGCCATCTAAGCATGCTAATCATCATCTCTAACCCATAATCAACACTATAAGATGCATACATACATACATCATTAGGACATAAAGCAGTAAACCCACGGTTTCTTTCAAAATGTTTACATAGTATGCATAATAGCCCCAAAATCAGTTGAAAATCCGTAAAAGAGGGGTTCTAGAAACTCACCTTGAGCAGCCTTTGAGCAACACTCTTCCCGTTCGAGATCCACCTTCGATTTAGCCCTTGAATCCCGAAAACAAACACTAAACAACAAGAACTTCGGTGAATAACTCGATACCCAGCTGAAACCGAGCTCGTAGAAGGGAAGACTTACCTTTGAAGCTGCTTCTTCCTCTTTCTCTCTCTAGAACCTGGCTCTCTCTCTCTCTTCTTCTTCTTTTCAGCCGATTGAAGGAGATGAAGAAGGAATGGGCAACCATGCCCCTTTAAAACCTTAAAGTAATAAGGTTTGTACTTTGTACACTTTTTCCCCCTCCACTTGTGCACAATATCTATTCTTTCTATTTACTTTTCATTTCCTTTCATTTAAATATAAATTCAGGGTGTTATAAATGTTGGGTTTGTTAGAACATAGTGACATAGTTTAACCATTTAAACATTCTGAAAAACGCAGCGGAAAGAATGATTATATTAGGACTTATAATCTGAAATTTCAGGTTCTATTTTGTCATTAAAACATGTAAACAAACCCAAGAACATGAGGATCTTTTGTATGTGAATAAAAACTAG
>BJCM01229183.1:0-15260 GCA_018326385.1 Flaveria bidentis
ATGAATGAATGAACGAAAGTGATAATAAAGATATTATCTATGTGTACATATGATGTATGATCGCGTGAAAGAAAAGAATGGTTTTAATGAAAACAAAGTACGTTTATTATAAAATTAGAACTCACTCAGCAACGCTGACTTTTATGCATTTTCCAGTTGGCAGGTAATGTTGCTGAGGATGGCACGAGGCAGTTGCTCAGCTCTTCTGGATGACATCCATTTAAATAAAGCTTTTATGATGTAATACAACGATGAAATTTTGTAACCAATAAACGATGCATTGTTTTGCAAAAGTTTTTATGATGAAATGAAATGTCATTTTTGAATGTTTCCGCTGCAATGTTTATTTAAATATCTGTAAATATATGTTTTATGTGCAATGGTTGACCAGCTGTAAGCGTCACGGGAATGGGGCCTTACACCAAAAGCCGTATGGGAAGATCCAACCGTTGGATATACTGGAGTGGAAATTAGAGTATATCACCAAGAACTTTATTACGAAGCTACCACGTACCATGAAAGGGTATGATGTCATATGGGTGATCGTTCACCTTTTGATGAAGTGTGTTAATTTCTTACTGATCCACGAGACATATTCATCCGAGAGGTTGGCGGATCTGTTCATAAAAGAAATTGTAACTCTTCATGGTGTGCCGGTGTCTATTGTATCTGATCGGGACACTCGGTTTACATCTAAATTTTGGAAGAAATTCCAAGATTTAATGGGGATGAGGCTACATATTAGCACGGCTTATCATCCTCAAACGGATCGTCAGTCGGAGAGGATGATTCAGACACCGGAAGATATGCTTCGAGCATGTGTCATTGATTTTGGAAGAAGTTGGGATGACCACTTACCGTTAGCTGAGTTCTCATATAACAATAGTTATCATGCCAGCATTGGTATTCCCCCTTATGAGATGCTATACGATAGGAGATGTCGAACACCCGTGTGTTGGGGTGATATTGGTCAGAAAGAATTAGGGAGCGTCGATGTGATCGAGGCTACGACTGAGAAGCTTGTAAAGATCAAAGCCTTCATAAAGGCAGCCAAAGATAGGTAAAAGTCGTAAGCTGAAAAGCGACGTAGACCGATTGAGTTCCAGGTGGGGGATAGAGTCATGTTGAAAATCTCACCTTGGAAGGGTATCACTCTGTTCAGAAAGCGGGGCAAGTTGAGCCCGAGATACATAGGGCCTTTCCAAATGATTGCTAGAGTAGGAGAGGTGGCCTATAGATTGGAGTTACCAGATAAGTTAAATGGAATTCATCCGACATTCCATGTATCTTATCTGAGAATGTGCTTAGCAAACGAGGATATGATTGTACCATTGAAGGATATCGAGGTAGATGAAGGCTCAATTATGTGGACCAACCAATGGCGATCATTGATCATAAGGAGAAGAGGTTAAGGAATAAAGTGGTTCCTCTTATGCATGTAGAGTGGAAGCACAGGAAGGGATCTGAATCTACGTGGGATATAGAGGAAGAGATGAGACAGTATTACCCATGATTGTTTGAGGAATATAAGGTTTCACGGATGAAACCTAAATAAGGGGGTGGACTTGTAACACCCGTTTATTCATAAAAAACAAAGAAAGAAGAATAAAGTGAAGAAAAAGAAAGAAAATATATTTTACCCAAGGATAAAAAGTATCCAAAAGGACAAAATGTTTGATAAAGTGGGTGTAAAAGGTGATGACCGCCCATCTCTTTCTCTTGCTCATATCATTCGGATAATTTAGAGAGAGAAAGAAGGAGAGCTGAAAACTCTCGGATTTTGAAGATCAAGAGCTGAAAAGATCGAATTCAAGGTAAGAATACATGTGTTTAAGATGTTCTTAACTGGTTTCATACTCGGTTATCTGCTTATGTGTGTTTGTTTGTTCGGTTGTGTGTGTTTGGTGGGTTTTAGTTGTTTGAACTCAATTTGCAAACGGGTTTGAAGAAGTCTTACCCAAAGAGCCGCAAAGGTGAGTTCTAGGACCTCTCTTTTACATGTTTTAACTAATTTTGGGGCTGGAAATTCATGTATGAATGTTTTTATTTAAATGGGTTTTTATACCCGTACGTATGTATGTGTGTATGTTGCGGGTGGGGTTTGGTTTTGGGCTATGTATGTGTTTTATGACGTTATGTTTATGTTTCTATGGCTTAGAATGTAAGATTAAGCTTAGAACATGATAGGTGAGGTTTGGGGACTGAAATATGATGTTTAGGTTTGAATGGGGTTGCTCTTGCGCCCAAATAAGGCTCATGCGCCTAAGTTTTAGAATAACTGCTTAAGTGTTCCTAATGCGGACGAGCAGGAAGAAATGCGGATGAACATAAGAAATGTGGATGAACATAAGAAATGTGGATGAACAAAAGAAATGCGGATGAACATAAGAAATGCGGATGAACATAAGAAATGCAGATGAACATAAGAAATGCGGATGAACATAAGAAATGCGGATGAACAAAGAAATGCGGATGAGCAAAAGAAATGCGGATGAACAAAAGAAATATGGATTAACATAAGAAATGCGTATGAACAATAAGAAATGCGGATCAACAAGAGGAAATGCGGATGAAGACTTAGTTTATTTTCTGAATTTCAGGGAAAAGTGTAGAGATAGGTTTTGACTTGGGAGGTTCCCGAGGATTCATGTAGGTTGACTTTTGAGGTCATAGATGATGTGGTGGGTGATGTGTGATGTGATGTTTGATTGGTGCTTATGTGATGGTGTACGCTATGTATGATGATGCATGATGATGTTTCATTTATGTATGTTATGTTTATTATGTTCCTTATTGTGTATGATGATGTGACTTTACGTGGTGTGATATTGTTAATGAACGTAAAGTATTATCTTAACGAAGTTAAAGATTTAAGATAATGAAAGTATAACATAATGAACAAATGAAAAGTTTTGCATGCATATGAAAGGAGATTCACAACTCATTGATAGTTGTTAGTTCAACTGTGTGTGTATCTACAACATGCGGTTTTTGCTAACTCATAAGGGTTCAAACACACAGTAAGAGTTCAGTCTCGATGACTGCTCCAATATGTGCGATTTCCTAATTATTGTGTGTCATACAACGTGTGATTTTGGCTAACCCATAAGAGTTCACACACACAGGGGGAGTGTTCAACTGTGTGTGTCCATAACATGCAATTTTGGCTAGCTAATAAGGGTTCATACACACAGTAAGAGTTCAGTCTCGGTGACTGCTCCAATACGTATGATTTCCTAATTACTGTGTGTCATACAGCGTGTGATTTTGGCTAACCCGTAAGAGTTCACACACACAAGGGGAGTCTGTCCTAGTGACCACTCCATACGTGCGATATGTGTGATATGGGGTCCTTGTCGCTTAACCCTAGATGATATGGCTTGTGCTTAAGAGGGGGGTTAAGCATATGATAGGACCTAGATAGAAGTGAAGATAATGATTATTACCTTGATGTATGTACGATGTGTGATCACGTGCGATAGTAAAAATGCTTTAACGAATGGAAGGTAATGCAATGTCTTTATAAAACTAGAACTCACTCAGCAACGCTGACTTTATATTCATTTTCCAAATGACAGGTGAGCATTGCTGAGGATGGCACGGGGCAGCTACTTGGCATTTTTGAATGGCATCCATTTGATAGAATATGATTTTTTGTGATGTAATGCAAATAATGATGTTTTGTAACCAGTCAATAATGTATTATTTTGCAAAAGTGATTATAATAAAATGGATGTTTAAATGTTTCCGCTGCAATGATTTCTTTGAGTTAATGAAAATATGTGTTTTATGTGCTATGATTGACCAGTTGTGAGCGTCCCGGGAACGGGGCCTTACACTTCCTAATGGTTTAAAATTATTTTCTAACAATGTTTTTCTACTATACCTAATTTGACTAGAAATGTATTTTTGTTTTTAGTTTTGGTGAACTAACATCTAAATATGTATTTAATGATGAAGATTTTTGCAGGACTATGTAGTGGTTCAATAACATATTCACAATTAAAGATTACCAACTAAACACACTTAATTACTATATTAAATAGGAAAACAGTCAGTGAAACAAATATTGATTTTCAAGGTTAATATATATTGTTCTTAAGTGTTTTACAGTTGTTACAAATCTTAATCCTAAGACTAGTGTATGAGATACTTTATACTATAATCTATAGTCGTTCATATTTTGAAGCCAGATGGACTCTAATCCAGATAACAAGATCAATGTAAAGTCAAAAAACAGATTACCTTTTGACATGTGATTATGACAGGCCATATACTACTTAAAAATTGTGCACTTGTAACAAAAATTTGCAACCGAATATATTAGTCAATAGATTTGTGACCATAACCCTAACGGTTGCAAAAACAAAGACCGATCATAACCCCATCACAAGACGATTGTAAACTTTGCGACCATCTATTATCAAACATAGTTTGGTCGCAAAAGTTATATTAAATAGATTTTCTAATATTTTATATAATATAAAGTAAATTACATGGATAGTCCCTGAGGTATGCGCGTATTGCAACTTTAGTCCCTACTTTTAATACATTACAGACGAGAGCCTGAACTATGCTTGATATGCACATCGACAGTCCCCGACGCTAACTGATGTTAAGTTTCTCTGTTAAGTTAATGTAAAATTAACAATCTATCCCTAAATGTAAAAAATAATACTTTATAAATAAAACCTGACTTACCCCACCCAAACCCACCTATCATACCGCACCTCCTCCCTTCATCTTCTTCCATCTATATCTTTTTCTTTATCTTTTTCATCTCCATCTTCATCTTTTCTATCTTCATCTTTTTTATCTTCTTCATCTTCATCTTTATCTTCTCTTTCTCCACCCTCTCTTTCTTTCTCTCTCCCTTTTAAAACTCTCTCTCTTTTAAAACTCTCTTTCTTTTAAATCTCTCTCTTTTTGGTGGTGGTTTAGCGACGGTGGTGGTGGGTTGGCGACGATGGTGGTGGGTTGGCGGAGATGGTGGTGGGTTGGCGACAATGGTGGTGGGTTGGCGACGATGATGGTGGGTTAGCGACGGTTGTGGCGGGTTAGCGACAATTGTGATTGGTTGGGGGTGATCCGGTCACGATGGTGGTGGGTTAAGGGTGCTGGTGGGTTGAGATTGCAGGTGCCAACGTCGGTGGTGGGTTGAGGGTGCAGGCGGTGCGGTGGTGGGTTGAGGGTGCAGGTGGTGCGGTGGTGGTTGGTTGAGGTGCAAGCGGTGGTGGGTTGAGGGTAGAGGCAGCGACGGTGGGTTGAAGGAAGAGATGGTGGTGGTGGTGGTGGTCGGTGTTGAATGTGGAGAAGAAGATAAAAAGAAATGGTATTTTTCTTTTTTTTAAAAACACTAACAGACTTAACCTCAGTTAGCGTCGGGGACTGCCAATGTGCATATCATGCATAGTTTAGGCCCTTATCTGTAATTTATTAAAAGTATGGACTAAAGTTACAATACGCGCATACCCCAGGGACTATTCGTGTAATTTACTCTAGAATATAAATAATTAATTTACATTTAATAAAAATAAAAAGTATATTTGCTACCGTATTAGCGATCACAAGTCAAAATTATAAGCATGACTTTTTGTTTGACTCCCCCAAAATTAAGCCACTCAATCATCTCCTCTCCATGATCGTCGATCGAATGACATGCTGATGATAACAACGGAAATATGAACAGTTTTGATAACCATCATCGTTCATTAAAAGTATCATCGTTTGGTACCTATTCTGATGTATTATTGGTTGCTTTTAGTTTATCGATCAACAACATCATCTCATCAACATCATTGTTCAGTAGCATCATCGTTAAATAGTGTTGTTACACAAATCCTAATCAAGGGATTAAGACTGAGGAGCAGTGCGAGAATGGGGTTGCTACCGCGGATTAGGCAGGGACTTGGCCTTGACTGTTGAGAAGCAGGATGTGGCTAGGTTTGGCTTTAGCTGGGCTGTACTTCGGCTGAGCAGAGTATCAACGATCTGGCTGGGACTTGGTGTGAACTTCAGCTGACGGGAATATCTGTGAGATGAAATAAACACCGTGAGCCTAGCCTCGGGTAGAAAAGGTTTTCTCCCCGAGACCACACTACGGCATAAAAATAAGTATTTGTATTAAGAGAACTTTGAAAGTAAGTAGATGGTTTGTAGTGAGAATGTTCTGATAATCTAAATGTGAATGTGTGTTCTACCTGTGGAATGAAAGATTATTTACAGTGTTGGTGTATGGGAGAAAGAAATCACATGGTTCTATTTTTGGAAGCTTGTGGTCAATGATATGGGACTGAAATCCCCTAGTTAGGGATTTTACACCTTTCTGGGGCAAAGGGTTTCTGACTGGCATTAATGTGGTTTGTTTTTGTAGTTGACTTGGGGATTTGGTGGCTGCTCTAAACTTCTGCCAATGTTTTGGCATTATGCGTTTTGTCATCTTGCGTTTCTTTCTTATTCTCTTTTAGCCAATGAATGGCTTCCTTGGTTACCAAGTTTTTGTGAAGGTTTTTATAAGTGTCAAACACGGGGGTTTCATGAAGTTGAGACTTCGTTTTGGTTTCAATGTGCCCAGCCGCGGCATTGGGTTTGCCTACATAGCCGCGGCTTCTTATTCCAACCCCCTCCTTCTTGCAGTCGCGGTATGCTCTTTGAAGGTGAGCCACGACATGGTTCTGATGTAGCTCAGGCGAGTCGCGATATGGACCGAGTGTAGTTTTGGTGGACCGTGGCCTTGCTGCTGGCCTAGGTGAGCCGCGACCTAGCCGCTAGCCCGGGTGAGCCGCGACCTAGCCGCTGGCCCGGGTGAGTCACGGTTAAGCATTTCCAGGTGTAGTATCAATCTTCACTTTTTACCATTTCAGGTTTTGTTTGGTGTTTTGGGGTGATACCCCTTCATGTCCCCCAGTCCAATGTCATGGTGTCAAGCATGTCATTGGAATAATAATAACTGTTTTGTATTTTGAGTGTTGTACCTCCTTGTCGTCTTTTCAACTGATGTGAAAAAGATTGTTGACACCTTTCAACCATGCCTCGAGCCCCGGTCTTTGGCTCCATCAATCATATCAATCTTCCTTTGATGTATTCTCCTTGAGCCGCGACCCTATGGCCGCCACCTAGTCCTCGGCCTATGGGCATTTTCCCTTGAGTGGCGGTCCTAACCGCCACATAGTTTCTCGGCCTTCGAGCTTGTTCCTTCGGGTCGCAGCGGCCGCGTGGTTCCTTGGCCTTCGATCTTCTCTTCCTCGGGTCATGGCCCCTATAGGCGGCCCTTTTGTGGGCTGAGTCCCTAGGGATTGGCCTTATAAATCCCTCTCAATCTCTTTCTCCATTCCACTCTTCTTCTTTCCCTCCTTTCTATTTTCTCTTTGTTCAAGTTTTCTCTCATATCTCTCATCCAAGAACACAAATCTTTTCGGTAAGTTCTTCAAACTCTTTTTCATATTTTACGTTTGTAATGGATTGTAGGAATGATATGGGCCTTCAAACATCTGTTATTTCTTAAGATTTCTTAAATAATTTCGTGCTTCGTTATGGTATCTCTTCTGATCTGAGTCCCACTTTTCCTCCTCACTTGTCGACTGTAAGAGATGCTCCGGCTGGGACGATAGCCCTTTATACCTCGTTCTTTAGCTTTTGTAACTTCCGGGTTCCAGTTAGTCGCTTTTTGTGCTTGCTCCTTAGGTATTACGATATTCATTTATCGCAACTAGTTCCTTTAGGTTTGGTTAAAGTGCATCATTTTGAGATATCATGTCGTGCCCTTAGCTTAGAACCTGAAACGAACCTTTTTAGGACTTTTTACAAATTGACTAGGGTAGGTGATTGGCTAACCATTGAGAAAAAAAAGCCCCCAAACCTCCCTTAGTGTTACGAACCATAACTAGCTTGAAGCATTGGAAAGATCATTTTTTCTTTATTTCGGCTAGTGCGGTTCCTTTTGAGATGCATTGGTTGGAAAGTAGTAAGTGCATTCAAGACCCTTTTCCCGGGCCCGACACATTTGACATGTCTGCCTATGACCTATTGAAGGCTGCGCTAACTCCTATTCATAGCTATTCTGAACATTTCCTCGTGATGGCCGGTGTTAGTCATAACTGGACTGATGTTAACATGGTTCCGTTCATGACTTATCGGGAGACGTAAGTTGCTTCCACCTTTATGCCTCAACTTACGTGTTCATGTGTTTAATTGTTACTAGTACTTTGTGCTTTTACAGGTATGGGGCTATTCGAGCGCATGAAGCTGTCTGCCAAAGAAGATGTTTCTGAGCAAGTTGAGGTTTTGTCTGAAGGTAACTCCTATTTTGGAAACAACCGCTGGTTTCGTTGTTCAACCAGGTGAAACTATGCCACCGCCCACTCGCAATCGAAAAAACACTGACGAAGCTTCTGTCCCTGCTAGCCGTCCCAAAATGAAACGCAAACAAGGGCTGGGGGGACCGGGGCTTCGACCAGGGAAAACGTCGCCGCCTCTTTCCTCTGCTGCGGCTGGCGAGGAAGGACCCTCAGCCGCGGCCGGCGAGGAAGGACCCTCAGTCGCGGCCGGCAAGGAAGGACCCTCAGCCACGGCTGAGGCGTTATCGACCTCTGGGTCTGTTGATTCTTCTGATGACGATCGATCCTTTACTGACCCCGGTGACTCGGACAAAGGAAAATCAGCCGCTTCTTCTGATGATACTAACCTGAACGCAGAGGAGAAATTTGTTCTTGATTAGTTTCTGACCAATGGAACCACTTTTGAAACTCCAGAATCATGTAGGGACTTTATGTTTGCATCCCATACACCTGCTGAATTTTACCGTGGAGAAGGTTTGAAAAATAGAGAATTGTCGAACGCTAGTTGTTTGGCCGTGGTGAATAGTTTTTTTTCTTTTGTTGAGATTCATGGTCGTTGGGTGGACGGTGTCAATGAGATCCGTGACCTCAAGAAACAGATGTCTAAATTGGAGGCTGAGAATGCATCTCTCAAGTCTCGTTGTGATGCGTCTGAGCTTGCCAAAGAGAAACTTACTTGAGATCTCAGTGGTGCTCAGGAGGAGCTTTGTATTCAGCATGCTACAGTGAAAAAAATTTCCTTGGATTTGAAAGATAACAAGATTGCCTCCGAAAGTCGCATTGCCAACCTTGAGGAAAAAGTGTCGCATCTTACATCCGAGAAGAAGTGGATTATTTCGAATGGTGTTGGTTTGGCTTTAAACAAGATTCGTGATAGTGACGAGTTTCTTGACGCGTTGGCCAGGATTAACAGTCTTTCAGATAAGGTAGGATATAATGCGGGTTTCTTGGATGGAGCTCGTCTTGCCGCGGAGGGCAAGAAACCCGAGGCAGCAAAGAATTTTGATAAACATGTATTGAAGAAGCTACGAGCCAAATCTGACTCATTTGATAAGGCTACTTTTCCTATGGCCGAGACTATTGCTGCCATGCATGACTCAACCATTGAGGAGATCAAGTCATTCCTGACCCCTTCAGCTGAAAACCTTACTCAAGTTTAGCTAGTTCGTCTTCTGATGCCTTTTTTCCTTTCGTATCTGTGTAATGTTTCTAGACATGTACTTGACTTTGTGTTATTTCCTTTTGTGTTTGTAATGTCATCAAACTTGTATCTTGACTTTATGTCCATTTTGGTAATGGTAATTATTCTTTGACACTCCATGCCTTGTGCTTTGATTATTGAGCTTGTGGATTGTTGATGCCCCATGCTTCGCGACTTGCCAATGGACCGCGACTTTCGGTCAAGAGATGCCTCTCAGCCGCGGCTTTTGGCCGCGACTTGGTTCATGTTCGCGGCTTATAGCCGCAACTTGCCACTTAACCATAATACTATTATGGTCATGTTTTTAACCGCAGCATGTCGTCTTTCGACATTTGGTTATGAACAGGGTTGCGACTCTGACTTTAGTCGCAACTCGGGACCTCGGCCACGACCTTGACTTGGGGCGTCGGACACGACTTGAGGTGTCGGCCGCCACTTAAGCCGTGGCCGCGGCTGGCCTTTTTGGTTACGACTTGTTTATTATTTTGTCGCGGCTCTCCTTGGTTGTGGCTCCTAGCCGCGACTTGACTATGGTCAAATCTCGTTATAGCAATAGGCATGACTTAACCTTCGCATATAAATTTTGATGCGGATCGTTCTTTGGATACAATTATGACCGTGAGTTACTTTTCGGCCGCGGCTCACTTTGGAGCGGTTGCCCATGGTTTTGGCCACAACTCTTGTTTCATGGCCGCGGCTTTTTGCCACGACTTGCCACTCGCTCACAATATAATTATGGTTACATTTTTAGCTGTGATTCGTAACTTTGGCCGCGAATGAGACTTAGGCAGCGACTATAACCTAGGTCGTGGCCCCATGCATTGACGTATTTTCTTGTTATCGTTGTTATGTATCCATTAAATGACGTCGTTTTGCCTTATACTCGACGTATTGGCATTCTTCTCACTCGTTATGATTTTGAGTTAGCTGTTTTTCTGGCTTGGGTTTTTAGCCAAACAGAAATGCATATTGTTGAGTGGCTCTGGTTGTCTGCCAAAGTATAATCATGTGTATGGAGCGACGTGTTTAGTTTTCTTAGAGATCCGGTTACGAACAACGAGTTCTACTTAGTTTATGGTTTCGTTTAACTTAGCTTGACAAGCATTGGATTGCTTGGTTACTTATTGTACCATTTATGAATGTTGCTCGAATAATTGCGCTGGTATCTCGCTTTTCTTTCCTTACTCAGGCGTCATAGATGTTTAACCACTTGGTATGGTATTGGTTATATAAAAAGACTAATTAATCTAGTGTAACTTTTGGTGCTCACATGCACCTTCTTAATGAAAAACGTGTTACACCTGTTAAGAGCTTGCTACTTATTACATGTAGCACCGCTGGAGCTGAACTCCATTCCACGTCCTCGGGATGGTTGTTCCGTTTAGCTGGCTAAGTTTGTAAGCTCCCTTGTTTCCTACTTCAATGACTTGATAAGGTCCTTCCCAACATGGCCCCAGCTTACCCTCATCCTGAACTCTACTCGCCTCGTTGCTTCTTAAAACGTAGTCGCCTTCCTTAAACGTTTGATGCTTCACACGAGAGTTGTAATACCGTTCAATTTCTCTCTTATGCTTTGCTCTCGAATTGCCGCTACCATCCGTCTTTCTTCAAATTGAGTCGTAGATTGGTCTCGTTCTTCTCTACAAGAACTTGTGTGACACGGGTTGTTGGCATACCTATCTCGACTGGTATAGTGGCTTCCGATCCGTAGGTTAAACTGAATGGGGTTTCGTCGTGACTAGTCTTGGGCATGGTTCGATGGGCCCACTACACATTGGGTAGTTCCTCTACCCAATTCTTCCCCTAAATGCCTAATCTTGTTTTTATTCCTTCAACAATACTGCGATTGACTCTCTCAACTTGGTCGTTACCCTATGGATGAGCTACCGAGGTGAAAATTTGCTTGATCTATAGGTCTTTGCACCATGACTTGAATACCATTATCTGTTTCAATAAACAACGGGAGCCCGAAACGGCATATGATATTTTCCAATGTTAACTTCTTCACTTGTTGCCCTGTGATCGACTTAAGGGCCTTGGCTTCAACCCATTTGGTGAAGTAATCCACTGCCACTAAGAAAAATCCGACTCCTCCGGCTGCTACCGGGAAGGGACCCACAATATTCATGCCCCATTTCTGAAAAGGCCATGCGGCATTGACTGGAACCAGATCGTTCTTGGGTCTGTGGCACAATGGGGCATGCCTTTGACAACTTTCACACTTTTGAATTTCTTCGGTAGCACTCCTATGCATCCCGGGCCAATAGTACCCTGGCCCCATCGCTTTAGCTACCACCATCCTTGGACCTACATGGATGCCACAAATGCCTTCGTGTATTTCCGCCAAGAAATCAGCCACCACCTGACCTCTTACCGCCATCCTTGGCTTGTATTCTATTCCGAAAACTCCAAGCTCTATGGCCCATTTCGCCAATTTCCCGGAAATCTCCAATTTTCTCAACACTTGTTGTATGAGGTGGCTCGTGCGAACTTCGATCACATGGGCTTGGAAATACCTTCGTAACCTCCTGGAAGCATATACCAAAGAAAGAGTAAGTTTTTCCATTGGTGAGTACCTGGTTTCTGGATCCTTGAGAGCCCTATTGACGAAGTAGATTGGTGTTTGCTTTCTATTCCGATCCATCATCAAAACCGCAAACGGCCTCTACTCCGGCTGATAGGTACATCACGAGCCGTTCCTCCGGAAGGGGAGCACTAGCGTCGGCAGGTTGCTCAAGTATAACTTCATCTGTTGAAAAGCCCTGTCTGCCTCATCTGTCCAAACAATTTCTCAGCATAGACATGAAAGGCAAAGAGCGTTTGGCGTGTCTTGACAGGAACCTGTTGAGTGCGACTAAACGTCCATTGAGTGTTTGCACTTCTTTAACAGATTTAGGTGATGACATTTCGAGTACCGCTGAAACCTTCTTGTTGCACCCTGAAAGGATCATACATGCCAACTTAATGGGTGAATTGATGATTGCTCAGCTGGAATCCCACAAGTCCAAAAAGAATGCGGATGAAGATCTGCAAGAAAAATAACAAGTGTTATATTCCGCATTAGTTAATGCGGAAGACATATTTCTGATGCGGACAAGTGTTTACTCTTCCGCATTAACTAATGCGGAAGACATAATACTAATGCTGAAGAACAAGTTACTCTTCCGCATTGACTAATGTCGAAGAACAAAAGAAGATGCGGACAAGACTTTGCTCATCCACATTGACAAATGCGGATGACCGCCCAAATGCGCATAAGTATTTGTTCATCCGCAATAACCAATGCGGATGACCAACTTACTAATGCGGATGATAAAGTAGAAATGCTGATAAAGATTATCTCATCCGCATTTGTCAATGCGGATGAACCAGCAGAGATGCGGATGAAGACTTAGACTAGTTTCTGATGTAATAGGTCTGGGGTAGTTTAGTCATTTTGTAAAGGCATCTTGTCTGCCTATAAATAGAATAGTTTACCTCGTACTGAGGTGACGGCTGATAGATAGAGAATTTTTGTTGTAATTAATTCTCTATAAATCAATTTCGATATATACAAATACAAAAGCATTTATGAGTATTATATTGCATTGAATGTTCTTTGATTGTTTGTTTCCGCCACTCAATCATCGACTTGATTATCATATTCGATTCTCAGTAAGAATATCAATCTTACTCAACCCCAGTCAATTGGTATCAGAGCTTTGGCTCTCGGTTCTGTTTCAGATCTCCGCATAGACTTAATAGAACTCGATTGATCTGATAATCAAGTTGCTAGTAGTTGATTTCATCATCTATACTCAGTAAATAGCAAGAATACTCAGAACCAAGAAAGAACTGCTGTCAACAAGCAAGAAAAACCATTACAGACCATCTTCTGAACAAAGAAAGAACTACTATCACAAGTTGAACTTATCAATCATAATCAATCTTAAAATTAATTAAATCTATATTTACACAAGTAAAAATGGATTCTAACAGTTAATCAGAACTAGGTCACACACCTAAACCTCCTATGCTTAAACACAAATCTGAGTTTAAACAGTGGAGAATAAGGTTTAGAAATTATATCACAGGTGTTGATCCTGATTTCTAGATTTCAATATGTAAGGGTCCTCACAGACCTGTTACTCTATCAACAGCTCAAGCTGCACTTTACAAGACTGCTAGAATGCCCATTGAAGACTTAACTTTGGATGAATATGACTATAAGAAAATCAAGATTGTCCTCAAAGCATACTCAATTTTGATTCAAGCACTTAAGATGGATGTGCTGAAAAGGCTGGAAACGTATGGAACTGCTAAAGCTGTTTGGGATGCACTGAAAATCATGTGTGAAGGAAGCAGTGAGGTGACTGAGATCAACAAAGACAAGCTGGTCAATCAATATGAAACATTTCACCACACCAAGGGAGAATCAATATCTAAACAACTGCACAGATTTGTACAGTTGGTAAATGACTTGGAAATTATGGGAGTCACTAACAAGATCAAAGAACTTAACAAGAAAATGCTTCACAGTCTCCCTAAAAGCTGGAAACAGAATGTAACCATGCTGAAAAACACTCTTGACCTGGAAAGCATCACCTTAGACATAATGATAGCCAAAATTGAAGCTTTGAAACTTGATGAAAGAAGCAGAAATCTTGGTGGACCAAGAGTGATTGAGGCTTACAAATTTCCATCAGAATCTCATTCTGTGGAAAATGCCTTCATCACTAAGGAAGACGACTTCATCTTATCAAGAGATCAAATGAACAACACTGGGTTCGTTGCAACTCCACCAATTAATCATCCATCAACCTCATCACAAGCACCTAAAGTCCCTACTGCTCCTCAAACCTCTCCTGAAGACTCAAGATCAGAAGAACAAAACGCAACTTACAATGCCTTTGTTGCAAGCTTTGAAGCCTACCTGGTTGGAAGACTCACTTCTGCTCATCTAATTCAGGAAGATTTGGAAGAACTGGATCCTGATAATGTTGAGGAAATGGATCTACAGTGGCAAACGGCAATGATTGCCTTTGTTGGAAGACTCACTTCTGCTCATATCAACGATGGACCATCTCCAATGCCTACTGAGGTAAAAACTAATCTCTGTAGTGAAAAATGCATTAATGAATTACAAGGATATAGGGAGCATAATCATAAATTGGCTGAAAAAATCAAAGAAGAAAAGATAAAGTCAGAAATGATGAAGAGAGAAATAAAAGGCTTTGAAATCAAAATCAAATCTCTCATTTCTGACATAGAAAAACTGCATGGTGAGAAATACACTCTTGCAGCTGAGAATGAGCTACTTACTGAAAAGTTAGCTCAATCTAAAGCTCAAAAATCTATGACTGAAGTGAAACTTGAAAAGTTTCAAATGTCTTCAGTCAAGCTGCAAGAGATGTTGGATTCCTAAAAGGATCCAAAGGACATGTCTGGGATTGGGTATAATGCATATCCTCCACCATACAATGACAACTACACTGTCATGCCTGAGTCTATCTCAATCACTGATCAATTGAAGCTAAAACTATGGAACCTAAATTTGTAGTAAAACAGGTGACCAATCCTCAAAACAAACCTGATGTTTATATTGAAACAAATGAGGACAAAATCAAGTTGGGTCACCCAATTAAAATAAAAGAATGCTCAGACAAGACAGTGAGTGTCATGAAACCATCAAGCCTAGTTAAAGCAATTGTCCCCTTCATAAATTTCATACCCTCTGTGCTACA